>CAUYQV010054683.1:0-131143 GCA_963574575.1 Galagoides demidoff
AATGCAAGTCAAAACCACCTCGAGATATCACTTAACCACAGTGAGAACAGCCCACATTACAAAACCCCAAAGCAGCAATGCTGGTGAGGGTGCAGAGCGAAGGGAACACTGACATATTAATGTTATGGGATTGAAAACTAATATAGCCTTTTTAGAAAGAAGTATGGAGAATGTTCAAATAACTATAAGTAAACTTTCCATTTGATCTAGTAATCTCATTACTAGATATCTACCCAGAAGAAAAAAAAAATCATTTTACCATAAGGACATTTGTATTCAAATGTTTATAGCAGGTTAATTCACAATCACAAAGATGTGGAAACAACCCAAGTGCTTACCAACTCATGAATGGATCAATAAACTGTGATATATGTATACCGTGGAATACTATTCAGCCATGAAAAAGGTAGAGACTTTATATCTTTTGTATTTACCTGGATGGAGTTGTCCTGGACAAGAACATTGTCCTTGGTAAAGTATCTTAAGAATGGAAAAAGAAGCATCCCATGTACTCAATACTAATTTGAAACTAGTAGATGAACAGCTATAGGCCCACATGAGAGGAAAACATAATTAAATTCAAGAAGAGGGGAGGATGAAGAGAGCAAGGGGCTTAGTAAACCTAAGGAGTGCAACGTAGGTGTCTATGGCATATCGCCTGGGTGAAGGACTCAGATACGAATCAGGCTTTTCCTAACAGAAGTGAATGATGTCTAATCATATATATAAAGATTGTCCATCACAGGCTTGAACTGGGTCATTACAGGTGAAGAGGATAAGTCAGAAGAGCCGCAGTTCAGGTTTAAGTGAACATGCTCCTCACTACCTCTGTCAAGATTTCAGAGTAGGAAAGGTGCTACCTAGAGATCTCCCCGTCTTCTAATTAAGCACATTTCCCAGTAAAGAACAGGTGCCCTGAAACCTATTAGCCTTGAGATGAAAAAAAGAGCTTTTAGATGAGAAGAAACTAGCTAACGGAACCCTGGAAGCATTAAAAACAAAACAAAACAGAAATAGTTTGACAACCCTAAGAGATCACAGTTGAGCTATTATAGTGGACTCCAACCAAACTCCAAAATAACAAAAATAGAGTTCAGAATATATACGGCAAATAACTTGAGTGTGTTGGGGCAGTGGTCTGCTCTCGGTTCTTGGTGTGCTCTTGGCCAAAGATGACCAGACACACCAGAGTGTTAGATACAGCCTCTTGGCAGACTGTTATCCTTGTCCTTTTGTTTCTTGTTTGGACAAATCACAAGCAGACGCAATGTGATGGAGTGTCCACAGGCAGGAAGCATTTCACAGAAGCAGCTGTTGGTTGTAGAATGGAACAGGTCTGTCTCTGAGAGCAGAGAGAAAACAAATAGTAGACAGATGGAATGGCAGACAGACTGAGTCCCTGAGAAAGCACCTGTTGTTTCCTTTTGTTGGCCTAGTCCACGGGAGGTGTGGGATGTTACCGAGCGATTAACAGGTGTTCTCAAGATTACATCTGGGTATGCAAGTCCTCTGTCTCTGAAAGCCCATATTTGGGGTGAAGGAGCCTTAATGTAGATTTAAACTAATGACATGGTAATTAGCCTTAGGTTACTCTACCTCAGGGGTCCTCAAACTTTTTAAACAGGGGGCCAATTCACTGTCCCTCAGACCGTTGGAGGGCTGGATTGCGGGCCCCTGGACGAGTTGGCTGCAAGCAGGACAGGCAGCGGCGGCCAAAACACCTGGTGGGCCGGATAAATGTCCTAGGCGGCTGCATGTGGCCCACAGGCCATAGTTTGAGGACGCCTGCTCTGCGTCATTTTCCAAATGCCATCATGCCTGAGCTGGGGACTTCCCCAGGCCGTTAAAGCGCTCTCTCCTCTTAGGTGTAGTTGGTGCTCGGGACAGGATTAAAGGCGTTGCAGGGCCTAGATGGAGAGCCTGCCCTGTCCTCTTCCAGGTGTAGCGATTACTTGAGACGGCACCAAGGCAGAGTACCTTCATTCCCAGAAATCCGGAGACCTCAGCTATCTACCCAACAAATGAATTGAAGGGAAAATTAAAAAGGAACAAAAAGAGGCCAAGAGGCCACAGGTGATAATGAGTCCTGGGGGATCCATGTGACCCACGGTCTGAACATCAGAGCAGGCTGCGTTCTAGACCGAGGAACAGAGCGTTAGCCTTCCTGCCTGGAGACTCTGTGCCTTCCTCCCCACCCTGCCCACCGCTGCAGAGGGAGGGGATTGAGCCAGGGCTGCCAGGAGCAGCTGCTTCCCCTGTGGGTGTGTCCACCACTCCCAGGCTCCCAGAGAGAGTGGGGCTCGTACATTTCCTCTGAAAGACCTGCGGGGAACTACGGGGTGCTCAGCCTGTGAGCGAGCTCCCTGTGAACTGCCCGCAGGAGGCGGGAGGCGCGTGCAGGTCGGGCGGAGCTGCAGGGCACCTGTGGAGAACCCCTCCCCACACAGGAGGCTCACTCAGCCCGGTAGGATCCGCAACAGGGACGCTGCCAGCCTGCAGCCTCACTGCAGGGAGCTCAGCTAGTTCTAGCCACTGCCTGCTGACAGATGCCAGAAGGACACCTCAGAGCAGGGAGGAGGGGAAGAGCAACACCTGCTCTGGACAGACAAAGTGCGACTCTCAGGTGACCCCTCCCCCCCAGGCAGACTTTCGGCCGAGCGTAGCCACTTCAGTCCTCCCTGGCAGCCTGGGAGCAGACGTTTGACCCCTGTGAAGACAGCTCCTTACCGCCTTTTATGAGGCTCACCCCACCCTGCGCCACCCACCTTACTCTCCCACCTGCCTCTGCTGTGATGGAGAATCAGGCCTCCCCTTCGTGTTCCAGGGCCCTGCCCACCATCTGGTCCACTAAAGTGCTTCTCCTGAGGAGCTAGAGCTGGTCACGGGTCCTCAAACAACAAGGCAGCTTGCTCCTTCCAGCAAGCTCCACCTCCTGGCAGGGAGGTCACTTTGCACAGTCCTTTACAGCATTTACCCACTCGCGCCACCTGCTGTCCTAGAGATTAAACTGAGCATGCCAGCACAATTCAGGGCGTTAAGAAGACCACAGAGCTGGAGAAAGAGAAATGACTTCAAAGACTGTCATCCTCCTGCAGCAAAGACAGACAGGGAATCCGCCCACACACAAAGCTCACCACTGCTACAGCCTACAAACAACTAGCAACAGAGAAAAGGATACCTGTAACCAAGGCATCCATTCGGAACCTAGATCCCCATTAAAGTCCCCAGAAGGAAAGGCAAAAGTTCTTACCCAACATTTGCTATAGCCACACCCTTACAAGTGAAAGGGCAAAAAGAAGCCCTGTCTAAGCAAAAAGAAAAAGAAAAAAAAATCCAAATTAAGGACAAAGAGCTGCTCCAGATGAGAAGTATTTAGTGCAAGAATTCCAGAAGTATGAAAAGTCAAAGCACAAGGACAGCTCCAAAAGGGACCAGATCACTAGCAATGGGTCTCTGCTAAAATGTAAATATCAAAATGCAGATAAAAAATTCTAAACATGGATTGTAAGGAAGCTCAGTGAAATCCAAGAGAAAATGGAAAACCAACTCAAAGAAACCAAAAAAACGTAAAGTAAAACTTCCTTGACTCCCCGGCCAAGGATTTTATGAAACTTCTCATAGGTGTCTCCCCCGTATTCCCTTCACTTGGATGTGCCAAATTATTATGTGAAGCAACCATCGCTTGATGATATTCTGCTTGTTTTAAAATATCAATAACTCTCAAGAAGGAAAAACTAATAAAAAACTAAAAATCTCTCTGCCCCAATACATTGCAAATCTACTGTGAATTGTCTCTAGATACATGCACACACACACTCACACACACACACACACTCAAATAAATTCCCTTGGCCTTCATTCCATTAGCCTGCACTTATCCGACCTCCTTTCACCTTATTCACCTGTAATGTAATGATGTGGCATGCTACTAAATCTCAACCACAAGTCAGTTAAGAATTAAAAAAAAAAAAACCCAAAACAATACAAACAAGAAAACCTTCTTTACCATAAAATTAACACTAATATTTTAAGTGTATGTGGAGAAAATGAAAGCAATTTTTCAACTTAATATTTGATAAATATTTATGTAGAATTTCCTTTGCTTCTCAGTGAAGAGAGTTTCTTTAAAATATTTTTAAAATAACCAGGTAAAAACAGTTCAATTTTAGAAAAACTGGATATGAAATTAGAATAATCGAATAACTGTGACACTGACAGATACAAATAGACAAAAGAGTCAGTGAAATAATCCATAAAGCCCATTACCAGATGTAAATATGCCTGAGAATTTGAATGTGATTGATGTGCTATGTCATAGTATTGAGGAAAGTAAAGTTTATTTAATAAATGTTTTCAGGAAAATTGGTCAACTGTTACCTTATCACAAGGAATAAAATAATTTAATTTAAAGAATCAAATATTACTTTTCACACCACAAAAGAGTTAGGAGAAAAT
Organism: Galagoides demidoff; assembly: GCA_963574575.1. Lineage (NCBI taxonomy): Eukaryota > Metazoa > Chordata > Mammalia > Primates > Galagidae > Galagoides > Galagoides demidoff. The sequence continues at coordinate 4,456 of CAUYQV010054683.1, forward strand.
AGAAATAGTCGTGTACCTAATGTCTTCTACAGGAGTAAAGAATATTTAAGAAAATAATTAAAGAAGAAATGATAAATAAAATTATTTATAAATTTGAACCTACATTGTTTTTGCATATAAGTTCAAAAGCGAAAGTTATTGATTTAAGTTACCATTTTAAAGCTTTGTACCTATATTATGAAGCTGATACTCATGGACTCCACAGCTGCCTTCTGTAATTTTCAGTGCTGTGCACAAACCCTGGTGAGGCCATAATGTGTGTTAATTGAGCACACGTGCTTTAGTATCAGACACAACAGGGTTTGTGCCTTGACTTTGGTTAGAAAGACACTAAAATACTCTGACCCATACTTTCCCCGCAAGAGAAGTGTAATAAAATAAAGCCTATTGCATATGACTACTGATAAATATATACATTTCCTAATGAATGGGGCTTAAAAGAGATAAAGCTCCTCACTGCTCTTGCTCAAGTTAGACACTCCATAAATGTTATCATATGGTGATTCTGAAACCATAAATCCAAATTTAGATCTTTATCCTGAATTCTAGATCCATAGCTCAACTACATGGTATAAATTGTTTCTCCAGGGATTTTCCATATGTCTTGCAACCCTCCTAAAAGTCCTGGAAGAGGAATAAATAAAGAGGACTTCCTTGTTCTCACGTGGAAAGATTCAATATTGTAAGTGTTCATACTTTCTAAATTCCTCATTGACACTTAACTGGCTTCCCAGACTTCACAGAAGCTATGAATTCCCATCTCTGAAATGAATTTTGTACAACCAGCTAAGTTTTCCTTTTGTACCTTTTGTTCTAGCTTTACCGAATTAACCCTTCCCCAATCTTTTCTTCCTTCTGTATCTTTTCTCACCTTCTTCCCTCAGTCTGAACTTTGCCCCTCCTATTACCACGTGTCTAGATCTTGTCTATCTTTCAAAGAGTCACTACATGTAACCTCTTTCATAAAACCATGCTCCCCTCCCACTCCTGAGGATGTAGCCGTGCTTTCCAATGCTGATATTCCAAAACACATAGTTTTCTCTGTCGCTTATACATTTTTGTCATAAATCTTCCTTTCACAATGGGCAGCACAGGCCCTCCTGAGGGCGTTAAAGTAGACAACAGGTGCAGCACAATCTGAGTGGCCACTGGTTGTACACACCTGGTTAAGCAAGTAGGCTTACTGCTGATTAGGAAGCAAAATCAACCATTCTAGGTAGACAACATTCTCTCTCTGATCAGCATACGTATTGAACTGATCTCTGTGGATCTCAATTAAATTTTTAATAGAGTGTCTTGTATATAATACTCACACTCATATTTAACATTAATAAACTTTGGAAACAGAAGAAAGGCAGTGTATATATCAGTAAAAACGGAGCAGCAAGCTTACATATTTCAGGAGTGAATTATTGGATGTCCTAATAACAGCTGTTTTGTTCTAACTGAGAGTCTCCCACAGTGGTTTATATTTTTCTCCTTGAGGACTACTTTTTTAAACAACCCAGTTCAACCAGAGAAAAAGAAAGAAAATTTTGAGGATGTAGAATAGTTCAATATTCCAATTTACGCACCCTTAAAGTGATACCCATAATTTTTTCCATTCTTTTTTCTATTTAGAAAAGAGAATAGAAGGAACATACTTCAAAATAACAAAAACCATATATGGTAAGCCCATAGCCAACGTCACACTGAATGGGGCACAGCTGGAAGCATTCCCCTTAGGAACTGGAAGAACACAAGGACGCTCACTTTCATCATTTATTCAGCAGAGCACTGGAAGGCCCAGCCTGAGCAATCAGGCAAAAGAAAAATCACAGAAAATGCAAATTGGAAAAGAGGAAGTCAAATGATCACTGATGTTACGATCTTACACTCAGAAAACCTAAAGATTCTTCTAAAAGACTCCTAGATTTGATAAATTAATTTGGTAAAGTATACAAATCAGTAACCTTTCTATATCCCAACAAAAGCTAGTCTGACAACCAAATCAAGAACTCAATCCCATTTATAATAACAGCAAATATAGTGTGTATTATGTATATGAATGTATTCAACAAAGGAGATTAAAGATCTCTACAAGGAAAACTACCAAACACGATTGAAAGAAATTGCAGCAGAAATTACAGATGACACAAACAAACGCGAAAACATCCCATGCTTAGAGACTCAAAATCGTTAAAATGACCTTACTGTCCAAAGCAGTCTATGGAGTCAATGTAATTCCTATCAAAATGCCAACATTATTTTTCATAGAATTGGGGAAAATCATCAAATTCATATGGAACCATTAAAGAGCCTGAATAGCTAATGCAACCCTAAGCAAAAGAAGAAAACTGGAGGTGACTTCAAATTAGACAAGGCTGTTGTCACTGAAACAGCATGGTTTGGGCATAAAAGTGGACACAGGGGTCAAAGGAATAGAATACAGAACCCAGAAATAAAACAATATAACTTTAATCAACTGATCTTAGAAAAAGCTGACAAAACTGTAAACTGGGTAAAGGATGAGCTATTCCAATCAGAATGGCCATTATTAAAAAATAAAAAAAAATAGATGTTGGCTGGATGTGGTAGAAAGATTATGCTTTCACACTGAGAGGAATGTAAATTAGTACAACCACTATGAAAATTAGTATGAAGATTTCTTAAAAATCTAAAAGCACATCTACCATATGATCCGTCAATCCTGTTACAGAGTACCTACACAAAGGAAAGAAATCATGATATCAAAAAGATACCAGCACTAGTATGTTTACTGCACTCACAATCACAATTGCAAAGAGATGGAATCAACCTAAGCGCCTGCTAATGGAAGAATGGACAAAGAAAACGTAGCGTGTGCACTAGTGAGCCATAAAAAGAATGAAATGATGACTTTTGTAGAACTTGGCTGGGACTAGAGGTCATTATTCAAAGTGAAGTAACTCAGAAATTAAATACCAAATACCACATGCTCTCACTTATAAATGGGAGCTAAGCTATGGGTATTCATGGCCATAAGGAGTGGCTTAATGGATATTAGAGTCGCAGAAGTAGAGAATGCAAAGGAGGTGAAGAATAAAAAATTACCACTTAATACAGTGTACAATGGACTCTATGCAGGTAATGGGTACACCTAAAGCCTAGACTTAAATTAACCATTATACAACATATCCATATTAGAAACTCCATTTACATCCCTTAAAACTACGGAAACAAATGAACAAACAAACAAAACAACAAATACTTGGAGGAAACAGTATTTAAAATAAATCTTTCTTTGTGTTTATATTAGACAAGATACATATATTAGACAAGCCTCTAATTCTGAAGCCTAGATTTTTTATCAATTTATTCAAAGGAGTTATTTCTGTTCTTCCCTTGTATCATGGGCTTTTCAAAATGTGTTCATTCACCTAAAAGGGCCTATGTGAATAACTGTTAGAATAATGTATAAAACATATCCAAGCCGGGTGTGGTGTCACGCATCTATAGTCCCAGCTAGTCAGGAGGCCAGGATGGAAGGACTATTTGAGCCCAGAAGTTCAAAACCAGTGTGGGCAACATAAGGAGACCTCATCTCAAAAAATAAATGTTTCACATATGTACATATACAAATACATATATATAAAGGTATATATACACATACACATATATGGATATTAAAATGCTCATTAAAATGACATTGTTGTAATTATAGAATTTCATTATGGTTTCAAAATTGTGATTTAAAAAATTTTTCAGTAATATATTGAACTCAATCTTATTCTGTTTCCCTCCTCTCCCCCCTCCCTCAGGTTAGCATTAATGATAATGTGCTTTCACACAATTATTTAAAAATATTTGAGCATAGAGTTTAGTATATTTCTGCTGGGGTAGAGGTTTATTCTGAAAACTGAATTTATTTTCTCATGGAAATTAAATTCAAGCTCCAAAGACAATTAAGAAATCAATGATTTATTAGAGTTATTTGTTCTTTAAATGCATATAACCAAGAAAATTAAACCGCATGAAAGTTGTGATTGTAATGCTTGCTAAAGTTTGTGAACACCTGGTTTAAGAGAATATTTGGGTCAAGGGAGCTACTACATAGGTGCCTGCTGGCAAAAAAAAAGCATATTAAATACATCTAACTAATGGGAAAAAATGTAGGAGGGGGCAGATAGCCTATCTTAAGAATGTAATTAAAAGTTGTTAATGTAACTTGAAAAGACACTCATCTGTACATTGGAGAGTCTAATTAGTTTCATTTAAATCTTAAGGGCAAGTTGTCGTATATAGCTCTTTCAACAAGCACACAATATTTTATCAATCCTGAATATGACTTCCTTAGATGGCATCCAAATGACTCTTTCATATTCACTTCTATTTAATGAGCTTAAATAGTGTTAACCATGTGCCAAACACAGTGCTAATTTGCACTTTACATTAGGTAATTAATTAAATTTAAAATTATTTAATTAAATTTAAAATCATTTATCTTTTGGAGATAGTCCAAAGAGTATTATTTCCTTTATTTTTTTTATTGCTATTGAGAGTATTATTTTCTGCTGTAACTTAGGTTAGAACCCCAGAACATTTCATAGATTTTACATTCTGATCTGTTGAATTAATCTCCTGGTGGTATTAAAATTCATGAGTCACTGCTGTCAAGAAAGTGAAACATCATTAAAGAAAATGACTAAGTGAAAAAATGATTCTTTAAAATCAGAAGCTAGAATGAAATCAGAAGCTATAGAATGAATAGGCTTGCTAAATAAGTTGAATAAGAACATGGCTATTTAATAGTAAGGACATGGTTTCGATAACATGCTCAAAAGAAAATTTCAACCCATAAGGTATCACCCTTTCCATTCTGTATATTATAAAACCAAAACAAGAATAAGAATTTTATGCAGACAAACTGTCTAAGAAAGATCACTTAAAATCTATGTTATACTTTGGATTTAAGGATACTGTCTTAGAGTAAATCTTTTTAGATCATATCCCTTAGAATGGACTAAGGTGTTCATAAAACAAAATGCTTGAATGAATTCTATGAAATACTCCAGATGAGGTGGAACATCATAGAGATATACAATTTCAAGAAAATTGATGTCATCTACATAGAGACACTGTGTCTCTGAGGCCCTGAGGAAGAGATGAAAGGAGCAAAAATACAATCAGGAAACTATATTTTGTCAAATTGAATGGACTCTTGGTTGGTTTTTTTATTTTCTCATTATATTGACTGCATATGTTGACTGACAACAAAATAAATTAAAAGTAATTTTCTAGATCACTCAAAACAAACACAATATAGATCGTATGTCTCAAAGACAACACAAAGCTGATTCCATATTCCTAGTAGACGAAGTTTTATACTTTAAATAGATGTCTTCTCCTATTTGCTCAGAACAACAACAACAAAAAAAACTTTTTAATTTAATCATTTCTCCTCACTCTGCCTATATATTTCCTCTAATTTAAAATTGTTTCTGAAGGTTTGATATTGTTGCATTCTCTTCCCCATGTTAGTAGCTATCCTTTATACATCTACACTGTTCGTGCCCATCTTCATATGGACAGGTAAGTCAGACAGTTGATTATTGTCAAACATCAGTAGTGATTCAATCAAAAACAACTCGTCCAAAACATGGCTACATAAGGGCACATTACTATAGATTACTCACATTAAATTACATATTCTATCTCATTCCCATCATCAACCCTTGCCCCTCTGCTCCATAACTAATTTGAGATCAACTGTTAATCTGGGCCATTTCACTAGCACATAAACACATTGACTCATGAGTTTAAACAAAAATAAAGAAGGCTCTGATTGGCTCCTTCTTGGAAAGCAAGCATGTTTTGTGTGGGACTGACGTGAAAGAAGAAAGTAGTATTAGGATGAACAATTTCTATTCATTGACAGCTGTTAACATCTATACCAAAACAATTTTATTTTTAAATGTTAAGATTAAAAGAAAGGTGAAATTAAGTACCTATAACTTGCATCAACTGCCTCCCTCTCTATATGAACTCTAGAGTCAGATGAAAACCAATAGGTATAAATTATGCATACGATCATGCTGGCTACTCATGCACGTGACAAACATTTTCAAGCAACTCTTTGCACAGCCTATCTGCAAGGATAGCAAGATAAATACACCATACCTCTGCTCTGAAAGTTGTTCCCCTTTATGGAGGAGATAAGCATAAGGAGAGGTAATTTAAATCAAAGGACAATGACAAGGTGTACAAAATACCATATAAATTAGTGCAAATTTTGTGAATTGTAGAAGCCCATCAAAGGAAAATGAGCTAAAATGGCAAAGAAGGTGAATTTAGTGCAGGGCATAAGTAGTTTGATACACCCAGATAAAATACTGTGCTGACCAGATGCATTTTCTGGGCAGCCTTTCCCTGGCTCTCTTCTCTGAGTAACCTCCCCCCACGCTGTTTCCCAGGCTCCCCTGTCAACTGGCTTGCAGCCAGAGTCAATGGGCACTGACAGAGATTCGAGAATGGGAGGCGCGGAGAAGAAACCAGGATATGTCTCCCCATCCGTGTTTATCTAGGATGTATGCCTGGCATTTGCTAGATCTCATTTTTGTTTCTTGCTCTCAGCTTGTCCTGGTTTCGACTCCCACTGGCTCTAGGGGACAGGAGCTTCCTTCTGTTGCTTCACTATCCCCCACTCAGTTTCTCAGCCTCTTTCAGGAGAAGATAATCAATTGCCAGCTGCTCACTTGCTCTATTTTAAATATTCAGAGTGATTTCTATTTTCCTGGTTGGACACAAATACCTGATAGATACTATCTGAGTCTGAATTCCAGGCAATAGATTCGGACTAATCAACATAATAAAAAGGAGTGGATGAGTTTATGCAGAGAGAGGACACTAGGATTTTTGGACTGAGGGCGGAACTCTGGGGAAAACAGCGACAGGCAGAAGAAACACAGTTTGTGAAGGAGTCTAAAGAAGCACTGAGGATTCTGAGTAGAACCAGAAAATTGTGGTATCCACTGAAGCACATGAGAAAACTCAAGCAACACATAAACTCAGAATTTCTCTCTCTTACAGAGAAATAAGGTCACACACCTGGTAACAGACCAGAATCGAAACTCCTCTCCTGTTTCCACGTTCAGTGCTCTTGTGATACCATACCCAGAATCATCCTTTTGAATAGCCTGACATTTGGTGTCATTTTCACTTGTTCTGATGTTAGGTTTATAAAATCTTAAGGGTCTCCCACTCAGCAACTGACTGGACTCCTTCTTGGCCAAGAGGAAGTTACCAGCCATGGGAAAAGAGACCAGACCTTCCTCACCATGCCCCCTCCCCTTCTTAGAGACATCCTTTGTAACTCACTAACTGGCCTAAGGCTTTGTAAGACCTAACTGCAGGTCCATCCTCAATATACATAAAAAAACACTTTAGTGTGTCTGATACTTTGGGTCTGATGAACAGACCCTTTATCTTAAGCATCCCCTTTCACTGGTCTTTTAGACAGAGCCTAACATTTTCAACCAATTGTCTCCTAAAGAATCTTTAAACTCACCTATTACCTGTAAGCCTGGGCATCTAGATGTCCACCTTTTGGGGTCAAACCAATGTATGTTTTTCTTGTATTGATGTATTACCTCACCTGTATTCTCTGCTCCCTAGGATGTATAGAACCCAATGTAATCCCACAGCCTCAGGTCCACTTGCACAAACCTTCTTGGTTGTGGCTCTGGGTCACAGTCCTCAAATATGGCTCAGAATAAACCTCCTTAAATTATTTTACAGAATATGGCTTCTTTTCCATCGACATAAGAATTAAATGAGATACATGAGAAGTACTTAAAATATTGTAAAGTACTTAGAATAGTTAAAATTATTGAGAGATTGGTACAATTCATGAAGGATCACACACTAGCAGATTTTATCCCAATATTACAAAGGATAAGCTAGTCAATAGGCAGCTTAGGGATACTGTAAGTGTGTTCACGCAAGTTAAATTTTTTTTGTTTTGTAATAATTTACTGTTTGCTTGATAAAATTACACTTTTAAAATTGGTGTTCAAATTTAATTTCCTTTTTTATGGGTTTTAATTTTAATTTTAATTTTTTTTTTTTTTTTTTTTTTTGAGACAGATTCTCAAGTTGTCACCCTGGGTAGAGTGCTGAGGCATCACAGCTCCAACAACCTCAAACTCTTGGGCTTAGGCGATTCTCTTGCCTCAGCCTCCAAAGTAGCTGGGATTACAGGTGCCTGCTACAACACCCAGCTATTTTTTGTTATTGTAGTTGTCATTGTTTGTTTGGCAGGTCCCGGCTGGATTCACACCCATTGAATCCAGTGTATGTGACTAGTGCCCTAGCCGCTGAGCTACAGGCGTGGAGCCTTACATTTAATTTCAAGTTTTTTACTTAATAAGTAGCTCAGTAATTAATATTCCTGTAAAATGATATTTTTACTATTTGTTTCTTCTCAGCTTCAAATGTTTAAGTATTTCCATGGGCTAAAATGAAGTTTTTATGAATGATTTTTTATTTGCATGATACTTTAAATAAAATATAGTTTAAGATTTCAAGGAAAAATTGTTTTTCCCTGAGAAAATCTTTTAAGTCTCTCTCTTGTCATCCTTCTCATTCTTCTTTCCCTTTCAAAGATTTACTATCCCAAGGTACGTAAATGTTAAATATAAATGAAGGAATTGGGAAATTGTTAAATAAATACAATGTTCTCATTTGATGGACAATAATGACAAACTATCTGGTGCTTTTGCCTTTAGTATTTAGACATTTAAATTAATGTTAAGGAAGAAAAAATCAAACACCGTCAGCTCTACAGACTCCACTTCTAAGTCCAACAATGTTAACTTACCTTCAGTGTCTGTTAGTCCGACTCCTACACCTGGCTGTTTTATAGGCTCTTGTCCATTCTGTCCCATTTTCCCTCTGTTTAAAAAGAAAATAAGATGATGCATTCAATTATGATCTTCTTAATGCAAATAAGGAGGCTAAGTTTGCAAAAATAAAATCCTATTATGTATTCAGACTTGCAGTAAATGACCTGGATGGCTAATATACACACAGCTAATCGCTCTATATCATGCTAATTTTAAAATGGTAAATTGTTTATTATTCTTATATCGTCTGAACGAAATACCTCAAAATTCAGTAAATCTTCTTTGTAGACTCACTTATCAAAAAAATCAGACCATCAATTAATTTCCAAATTGCATTTTGTAATTGTTTTCACATTTTTAATTCAAGAAGCGAGAAGGTGTATAAATATCTTTAAACTTTGTAAGATGAGTTGTTAAAGATTCTTTGAGAGGGGAAATATTGGATTAAATAACATATAAAAATAATGTAGTAACAGATTATTCTGTTTGTTTCACTTCGTGATTTCTTTTCATAGCCTTCCTGGGTTTTCATCTGTGTTGAGCTGACTGGGGTTTGAAGTCAGACTCCTTGCTCTCTGCTTCTGGCATTGCTGTGTCTTGCTATGTGAATCCAAGGCAAAGTACCCACTTGAGACGGTTTCTCTTTTTATAATACGAGGAGAGTAATATAGGCTACCTTTTGATCATGAAAAAACCACAGTACCTGAGCATTTATATGCATTCAATAAATATAACCTATTAATAGGTAAGTATGCTCATCATAGCTTCAGAATTAGACCAAATCTGCTATTCACTTTCAGTTTCAGCCTTTTTGGAAAGACAAGTAGATGAAGAATTGGTGAAACTGAGCATTGTGAGTTTAGAAGGTTGATTATGAAACAGCCGGAAGCTGATAGGCCACTTCTTATTTCTTTAGCCAGAGTAAAAACCGCATAGCATATGAAAGATTTTGTCATTGGCCTGCATATATACTTAGATAAGATGCTCTAAAAAGAGGGAGTCAATAAGTGTGCTTGAACAAAAGTACGTCTTGAGCTGTTCTTTGTAGTCAGCAATGCTAATGCAATAGGATTTACTAATAATTAATTCTGACTTGCACTAAAGTATTTGGTTTTGGGGATCAGATGAAAATGTCACCATATTTATTGGTTAAGAATCCATTTATGTCTTACTTGAAAACTGCCCTAAAGATCCTCTTATCATTCTACTTCAGAGAAGATGCTGAAGTGTTTCTGTACCTCATGAAAGAGGCGTAGACGTAAATTCAAAAATTACTCTATCTTGAAAGTCATTCTATTATTCTAGTGTGATAATTCTAAGTTAAAAGTTTAAGCACAAATTTTTATTGGTGATTATGTGTAGGCCCAAGTATGTGCAAATTCTACAATATCTAACATTTTACAATATATGTGATCTACAGCTGAATATAGATCTACCTAAGCACTGCATAAAACTTTAATGTGTGTAATTGCTTTATTGAGGTTCAAGACAAGTAGTTAAGCTGAAAATAATGAACTCTACTCTGTTAGTACTAGAGAGGAAGAAAAGCATAATAACATAGCAGTAATTATTTTACTTTTACCAGTACGCTATGCAGTAAAGCAAACCAAAACATACTCGTGACTGGGTCAGACTCAATTGAAATAAGTGTCTTTTAGTGCTGCTGACCTAGCAAATCAGAGTACTGAAAAATTGCTAACTTTATACTATCACACAATCTTAAAAAGCAGTTATCATTTTAGTAATTATAATGTTATTAAATTTTGACAATTTTTCGTTTAGTTCTTGAGTCCTAGGTTTTGTAATTTAAGAGTGATATCTGACTACAGTGTAATGAAAACTGATTTTAACATTAGCTACTTAGCCAAAATGTAGAGTAAGTACATTTTGAAGATCATACAGAAAACTTTTGGCAGTATTTCGAAACTAAATAAAATCCAAGGAAGACGTAACTGTGGGTTGAAACTCAGAACATTATGATCACATAGTTTATATTTTTTAGTCAATTATCAAATATGTATCTATCGAACACATAGTAGCCCAATCACTGCCTGAGCATATAAAGTGCTATTTCATACGTATGTCCTGTGAATCTTTTGTGTGTGTTCGTAGGACAAAGCAGAGCATCCTATATAGTTTGAGAGGCTTTGATTTACAGGAGAAACAGGAAAACAAGAAGAAATGAAACTGAAAGTGGTCTGTATGTCAAAAGTACATAATCTACTTCTACCTTAGACACTGAGATACTGACAAAATAACGTAATTCACTCTCCGGAAGTTACAACCTATTAATATTAAATTTTATATTTTGAAAGACATAGATAAATTGAAAGGCTATCCAAATATCTGATGTGCAAAACCTTCATCAATTCATATGCTATTCACCACTTAGAGAGAAATGTAATGAAATTACTAAAATTCTATTTGGTCAAATTGGATCAGCAGAGACCAATGACTAAAGCGATTAGATTTCTTGTAAAAATAATTCCCAGCAGAACTGATAAAGAACAAATAGAATTGAATATGTGCAAATAGCTATTAAATCCATAGTCTAAGTCTCATAAACAAAAATCAGATGGATATAATAACAATGTGCTTAATTTTAAAAGATGTAACTAGAAATCCACAGAATAGATTTTTCACTATAAAAATCAATTTCCCTTATTTTGCTTTTATAAACTGAACCATTATCTAAATACTATAAACATTGCAGAATCAAAATGAAATCTGAATATTAAAATAAGGACAAATAGAAATTTCACTCCCTGGGAATGCTTCACTCGGCATTGAAGCAAAATTAAAAGAGACCCTTTAACAAGTGCCAAGCGGTGAATATTTAAGGCAGTTTCTGTTGCAACTACTCAATTCTTCCCTCGTAGCTACCACAAAAGTAACCACAGGTAACACAGAGCTAATGGATGTGACCGTATTCTAATATAACTTAATGTTCACTGAAATTTCAATTTCATACAGTTTTCACATCACAAAACATTTTCCCTGCAACATTTAAAAATGCAAAAGTCATTTTTAGCTCATGGGCCTTGCAAAACCAGGTGGTGGCCCTGGCTGGCCCAGTGGTGTTTTCAAAACCTGGAAAACTAGTTAATGGAGCACAGATGGAAAGGGTGGGGGGTTTAGAGTTTGATATTGGAACCGACATACCCTCCATATTTATCTCGAATGCTGCTAAATTTTGCCACCAATATGATTAAAGATATCCTAACACATTCTAAACACAATCTGCTTTAGTTTTGCATTGGGTTTGCAAAATGATTTTTATGAGGTTTAATACATTATGAATGAGCTTTATTCCAAGAGCACCTCCTTGGAGATGTATGTACTTTTTGATATTTGTTCTAGAAAGTATAGAAACACTTCAACACTTTTCATTTTAATTGTAAAGAGATTTATAGTAGAAAAGGCAATATGATTAGCCAATGTATCATCTATTTCAAATACGATTTATAGGTTCTTTGAATATGTTTACATCTCTCCCAATTCAAAGTAAATCAATCCATGTCTGTCTCAAATAGCTATAGTGTTTGTCTTTGGACATTACATGATTAAAACATGTAAAGGTACAACTGAACTTTATTCTGGCATGGCTAAGTTATTATTTGTAGCAGTTTTTTATATGAAATACAGATGGCACTCATTAAGCAGTCCTGGCAGTGACTATCATTCATCCTTAGAATTAACCAAATTAATCTAATCTTTCCTGAATAATCTATCTTTATGTAGTCATAAACAGTTCAAGTGTGCAAGGGGCAATGACTCAGAATTGGATAATTATCTAGATAATTCTTGTTAAACGTTAAGAATTCCTTACTCATGATGCTATGTAGTTAAAAAAAAAAAAAAAGAGGGAGAGAGAGAGAGACCCACTTACATCCTTGGAATAGGAAATAGATTAGTCTCCCCTGCAGTGCTGCTGCTGCCTTCACTGTCCACGCTATACCCACTGCCAAAGCTGCTGCCCGAGGAGCCGGTGGACACGGAGCTTTCTGCAGGCCGGTGATTGGTGGGCTTTGCTGCATGGTGTGGGAAGAGTCAACATCACAGTCAATAAACGAAGCTCAGACTGATCTTCCAATGCATAATTATACGTTTTCCTAATTTCCATGTATAAAGAAACAGCTATCACAAGATCCCCACATTCCTCACCTGCCTTCTATTTTCATTTCCTTAACTGATAATGCACAGTGGCAATGCTAAATTACTGTTTTTATTGGATCTAAAGGAAGATGATTGCTTCTAGGACAAAACCCATTTAATTTTTAGGCAGTTAAATAGTATGGAACTGCTCTAGTTTATTGTTTTTGTGGTTTATATGTACAGTGTTGCAATAGTGATATGGCAAACAAGTAAGCATTTTGGCTCTATCACGGAAAAGAGTTTAGAAAGCCTTGAGTAGATAGAAATAGCAGTTAAAGGAAACTGCTAAATTATTTTTCATGTTAATAATCAATAATTGGTCTTTCCTTTCAGGAGCAAAAGATGCAAAATAGAATAGACATTTTCAAGAACTAACTGAAAATTCTGTGCTGGTTTGTATGTAACTCTACTATTCTCCAGCAGGTTGTTAAAATTTAAAGGTATTTGTCTCCCCTAAGGCATTTCCTAGTTTATACTTGGGACTTTGGGGATTTTTGTTTCAAAAATTTCGTAAGTGTGATATTTGAATATAAGAATCCATATTCCTGTAGAAACATTATACATTTTGTGGTATAAATATGTAGTGGGGTAGAGTATTAATATTGTTAGAAATGTATAAGTTTATAGGAGATTTGGGGAAGAATTTCGATTCAAAAGCAAGTTATAGAAGGTGAGTATTTCCTCCGGCGTTACTGGGGAGATTTCTCTGGTGAGGTTTTGAAATTGTCGGTATTTGTCTTCTCCCAGAGAGCATGAACTTTGGTTATATTGATCTGGTTCTGAATCCCAACCTTCTCTGTAGTAACTGTAAGTGTCTTTCCTCGTTTGAAAACAGTAGAGTTAGTAATGTATTCCTCGTAAGACTGTGAGTATGAGGAGTGAGGTACAGCAGGAGGCCAGTGCTGAGCCCACCACTTCTTTAGGGGATTATACTCAATGGCTGTTTCCTAATGTCTTTGAGCTTACATAGTACCTTGGTTCACTTCTAAATCTAGATGTGTTCTAAGCTGCAAAGCTACTTAAGAGTTTCTTTTCATGAATGCATCCCTGTTCCATCCGGAGTTTCTTAGCCAGTTGGATAGATTCATACTACTGGGTGAATGGTTGATAATCATTCCAGGATACTAAAATACCTACATATTTCTGAAGCATATATATAAAACACAATGATTCTTAATCTGGTAGGAGAATTTTAACCAATATAACCAAATAATATAAAAAATATAAACACTTTGTTAGGAACTATTTGAGGACAGAACATTTACCATCAGGGTAGCTAGGATCATGCCTTGCTAAAGGATTTAGCTTTTTCCTTTCTTCCATTTCAACAATAGTAGATTCTCTAAAGTCGGAAGGAATTTTCACATTTATTCTAGTGACCCATAGGATTGCTTCCCCAAAACAGTGAAATAAGAAAGACATTTTTAATGGTCAGTTATATATCAGATACTATGAGTTGGAAGCATCTATTTAGAAAATGAAAGCTGTCATAAGTCCAGCCTAGGAGAATTTACCAGTAACCCATAGGACTAGATTTAGAGAAACAGAATAGTTGTTTCTTTAATGTTTCTTCAACTTAGGTAAAAGAAACCCAGTTGGTGTATGATGTTAAAGAAAATATTTATTAAAGGATAATTTAAAAAATGTGAAAGCAGGCCAGGCACGGTGGCTCATGCCTGTAATCCTAACACTCTGGGAGGCCAAGGCAGGTGCATTGCTTGAGCTCAGGAGTTCAAGACCAGCCCTAGCAAGAAAGAGACCCTGTTTCTAAAAATAGCCAGTCGGTCCTTGTGGGAAGTGCCTGTAGTCCTAGCTACTCGGGAGGCTGAGGCAAGACAAGCTCTTGAGCCTAAGAGTTTGAGGCTGCTGTGAGTTGTGATGCCATGGCAGTCTATGAGACAAAGTGAGACTGTGTCTTAAAAAAAAGAAAATGTGAAAGTAGTGTAATATAAAATTAAGAACATATGTACAGTAGATTAAACAGCATAACCAGCTGCAGAATGAATCAGTCAATGATTATAAACAAAGGAAAGATGTCCTGTTTTTTTGATTGGCATTATGTAATCCAATCATCTGGATTCTTAATATTTTTTAGTGTGATGCTGATTGAATGGAGGATATTAATTTTATCAACTGGAAGATCTCAATATATCCTCTTCAAAGATAAACATTAATTAATATACAAATATTTAATTAATTTATATTTAGTAAATTAAAGTAATTTCCATTTGAATGATGTCACAACAAATGAGATTAGCTGCATTACAAAAATGATTTATTATTTACATTTCAAAATATTCAATCTTTTCTTTTGTCAACCTTGGTTTTACCTGATGAAGTTTTTACTTCTATTCTTTTTCTGGGAAACTTGAGGAATAGGGACAGAAGGTAAAACAACATACTAAGAAGAATGAAACGAAGCTAGAAATAGATTTTAGGGAAGACAATTTTTTTTTCTTCTTGCCTATCTCCTTGAATAGAAATCTCATTTGGGAAGTCTTTGCATCTGTTGTCAAAATTTTAAATGTGAACAAATAATATTTTATAAAAGATGTAAAAGAAAAATAAAACCAAATCTAGGGGGTATATATATATATACACACACACACACACACATATACATATCCTATAGAGCAGGTATCCTCAAACTACGGCCCGCGGGCCACATGCAGCCCGCCTGGGACATTTATCTGGCTGACCAGTTGTTTTTGCCAATGCTGCCTGTCCTGCTTAGCAGCCAACTGTCCCAGGGCCCACAGTCCAGCGCTCCAACGGTCTGAGGGACAGTGAACTGGCCCCCCATTTAAAAAGTTTGAGGACCCCTGCTATAGAGGGTCCTCTATAAATCTATGTAATATTTCAGCAAAATAAGATTATATATAAGGCTGAGTGCATAGAAATTTTAATCAGAAGTTAGGTGAATAATTTAGGTAAATCTAAATGTTTGGTATTACTATTACAAAAGGTCTGGTGGATGATTAAATATTTTCTTCTTAACCTGGTATCTAAGTATAGTGTAGAGATAGATAGCCTGATATTTGGTTAGTTTCTGAAAATGAATTAAATTAAAATGAAGAAAAGTCTTCTCCTTTTACCATGGTGCACCTACATAGCATAAAACGTGATAAAACAGAAAGAAATGCAGAGGTTTTGATAAACTGGTATTAAGAATCTATGTTTTTAAATAGTTCTTTTCCAGATACTTAAAATATGTGTATTTACTTCTTTCTTCCCCTTGAACAGACCTCAAGTAAAAAAGCATCCCTTCTATTAAATTGAGTTAAATCTGCATAATGTCAAACATTTTAACAAATAAAGCACTTTAGGACTTTAGTATTTGAAGCTGGATTTTAGGTAATTTTAAGACATCTACTAATCTCAGCAAAATTCTCAACGTTTGTCAGCAGGCTGCTCCTTTCCAAATGTATCAACTGTAATCTCCTTCATGTACTTTACACTGCAGCCTGTTCAGACCAACCCCCCTGGATTCCTTTGTAATCTTTACTTTACTTTACTAAGTAAACCCTAGCTTGTCACATGACTTTTTTCTATCTAAATGAAATTTATCTGTAAAGGCCTTCCTCAAGTATCACCCGCTTCCTGCATTTTCCTCCCTCTCCTAAGCAAGTGGTCTCTCCCAAAGGTGGATCTTTGTAACACACGATCTGTGTATCTTTTATGGAAATTACCACTTTTTATTTTTGTGTAATTACTACACGCACATCATGATTGAAAGCAGAGCCCACATTTGCTCCTTGGTAACCTCCTAGAACCTTGTCCTGGAACCATCCATGGTCAAACAATATTTAATGAATAAATAATAATAACAATAGTACATTTATTCGTCTCTCACTTCTTACCTAGTTTTGAGGTTTATACAAATATCTAATCAAGAAGGCCATTTGATTTGGGAGGGTTTGTGTGTGTGTGTGTGTGTTTGTCAAAAACTTTTGAAAAGTAAATTTCTTTTTTAGCTCTTAAAGTCAGAGAGAACCATTTTAATCTGTCATAGCGTGTAGAAAAATGTGATGACTCAGTTTGATTTTTTTAAGTCCAATTTCTCCAAATTTGATTGAAGGATAGAATTAATATGCTGAACACTAAAGTTCATAACCATGAATGTTATATATATATTATAAATTGGAGTGACAAAATAGAAGAATATGTATAGTAACTTCTACCTCTGCTAATTCTTCATGAATGTATCGGGCACCTGTGTATTCCGTGTGAAAAATGTTTATGTCACAAAAGAATTGAGGGTTTTTCCTTATAATAAATATTTGTTTTCAGTTAAATTTTTTATCAGTTACTTTTTTTGTGTCTACTTTCTTTTTGAAATATTAAGTGTACTATGAAGTACCAATTAGAGGAAAGATGGCTGCCTTAAATAAATGTTGGAATAAGCTCACTTTTATAGAAAGAATCCTGTGCCCTGGAATAATAAATCTAACAATGTTGATGTATTTTGGTGACTTCATTATTGAGGGGGCATTTCGGGTAAACAAATTTTATCTTCTGTGAGGCAATACAATCTGTTTTAAATTATTCTTTGACCTCTTTCCTTTCTTTGGCTGCTAGACGGTTAGACATCATTGTGTTTTATTACTCCACTGTGGCTAACCTTAATTAAATCTGGAGGTGTCTCTTTGACTGCACATCTGTCTTCAATTAGTTTGCTCCGTTGGTTCTTTACTCTTCCTAACATAAATATGCAAGGCTATCACTGTATCTACCACACGATGGCAGCACTGGGCTCGGACTTAACTTTATAATCGTGCAATCTTGGAAACACCGCGCAAAAGCTGGGAAGAACTCTAAAAAAACCCTATTTTGGAGCTATCGTTTTGTCTCCAAAAAAACCCAAGGGTTGTAAATGTTAAATAATCTGTTCCAGGTCACACACCTAATTAATGGGGGGAAATGTTAAAATTAAAAAGTGTGAATCTATTTTTATGTTATATCCAGTTGACTCAAAAAAGTGAGATCTGTGCTAACTTCAGAGTTCAGTGCTTACTGCTGCTGATGCTCTACTTTGATTTATATCTTTGGTCCAGCACAGAGCTGTTTCCTAGTATCTCAGAAGTCACCTATCATGGCAATAGCTTGTAATTTCCCCCAATTACTTGGCTGTTACGGTATTAATATTGCCTTCATAGACATGGTCTATAGAATTTTGAGATTAACTCTTTGAAATTATGATAAATCAACCAATAATTGTTTTAGTTTATTCCAATAGTTTAATGATGGAACTGAAATAACTGACTGTTTTAGAATCATATATTTAGGATATACATTTTTTTTCTTTAACTTGCTCTAATTTTAACTTAGCGAAGTATTTATGCACCTTTTCTACTTTCTCCTCTTTCCGTTTTTTTCTCTTTGCTTTTTTATTTCTTTCTTTTATTGCCTTCCTGTTTTCCTGCTTTTTTTTCTTTCATTCATTCAGTCTGTCTCTCTTATCTGTTTACTGCTGTTACTGTTTTTGTTGCTTTTACCTAAAAGGTTTCACAGTGTTATCTTTAAAAACCAGGTTTTAAGCTTCACTGTGACCAGCATTTTTCAGGATGTTTTCACTTGAATGATGCACAATTTTACTTTTTTATACATTTTCTATTACAATTCAGGGGTATTAATTTAAGAAGATATGTACCATCTTACAAGCACTTTCAAAGTTTAATTTTTTTTTTTCTGAATCTACTTCAGTATGTTTATCTAACTTGGAAAAATTTGAAGAAATTAGGGTGTAGAAAAATGGCCTAGATAGCTTTAATATAGCTACTTGTAGGATTGTTCAAAAACCACCAAATTACAAGCTTTCACATATAAAAGTACTGGAAAGAAACAACCCAGATATCTCTATCAGTCATTTATAAATCCTTGGGTGGGGCAGATGAATGAAGGATGTGATTAAAAATCTATTTAAAATGATAAATTATTGGCTTGGCACCTGTGGCTCAATCAGCTAGGGCGCCAGCCACGTACACCTAAGGTGGCGGGTTCGAATCCCCAGCCTGGGCCCACCAAACAACAATGATGGCTGGAACCAAAAAAAAAAAATGGCCGGGCATTGTGGCAGGCGCCTGTGGTCCCAGCTACTTGGGAGGCTGAGGCAGGAGACTCGCTTGAGCCTAGGAGTTGGAGGTTGCTGTGAGCTGTGATGCCATGGCACTCTACCCAGGGGGACAGCTTGAGGTTCCATCTCAAAAAAAAAAAAAAGATAAATTATTAAATGACTGTTAAGAGTGTCTATAAAGTTTATGTGCAATTTAAAAATAGTTGGCGATTTATATTTCTATATATTATATACCTGTTATAAAGGTATATAAGCCAAGAGAAGTGGAATGTGGAAGGCTTTTTGCCTCATAAAAGTCAGAATATGTCTCTTAAGATATTCCATAATTACATAGTAGCTTCTTGCAGAGAGGTAGCTGGATATGCCTCTGTTTGTTGCATTTTAGGAAAGCTCGTAAGGCTCTCATGTGTTCACACTTCTCCTCTCTATACATATTACTCTTGTGACTGAATTTTTTAGGACATCTTAATGAACAATTTGTTTTTAATATAATATGACCAATAATTTGCAGGCATTTTCCATACTTATTAATCCTTCTCTCTAGCTTTCTAGATAATAAAATCAATAATCGCTTCAGGAAGTAGAAGCAATAGTATAAAACTTCAATAAGAAAAAATGTATTGTTAATTTAACTAATAACATAGTAAAGAGGATTGCTTTTCCTCTATAAAAAAATAGGATGGCTCAGGATACTATAATCCTTGCATTTATACTGTAACCTTTCCTTTTCAGTACATATTGTTTTGAGGTGTTTTTGGTTCTGATTTTGGAAGAAGCCATTTACAATATATATAGTTAAAACAGCAATCAAAATTTTGTAGTAAATGATGGGAGAATTTTGATCAAGACATGAAAATTAAGGAAGTAAATTCATTAATATATTTAAGCAGTAATTCAAGCTATGTTCAAATAACTAGAATGAAGAAAGAATGTATCAAGCACCAACTTCTGGATTTATGATAAAAAATAAAAATATCATAAAGATCTTTGTCTATAAAAGGTAAATAGTAACGAGGATAACATTTAGAAAAGAAAACATTCAAGAGTTACATCAGTTGTACACGAGAAACTCTCAAATTCTCAGCTTTCATTTCATTATCTTTCAAAGGAGAAATATTTTCTCTCTTGCAAGTTGCTTGCACTGTATTTTAGTTAGGTTGTCAGACAAGTATTTCTAAAAACCGGCAGTCAGGAAAAAAAAAAAAGTCAAGCAGGAATACCTACTGTAAAACATGCAGGTTTGTTTGACTGGAAGGTAATTCTAAAAATCCCTTATGATAAATGTTCTTACAGAATCCTGAAACTGCAATAACTTAGATCATTTGTACTTAGAGAATAAGGATGGTGTCCTTACATGGAAGCCAAATATTTTTATTTCTAAAAATCTGCCCAAAGGAAATAGGGTTTTTCCAGTTAAATAATAGTAAAGTGACTTATACGACATATGGCTAATGCTACGATATACACTAAGGATTAGTTTCCATATCTTTCAAATTTGATAAATGGCCACCAAGGAAAGAGGAAGGTGGACAATTACTTGATAAATGCATGCCAGTCCCATGAGATCTAACCTAACTTCATTTTTTTCTACTCTCTTCAAATAAATAATTTTCAAATATTTTCCTTCTACCTGCAGTTGGTTATATTACAGTGGATTGTAAAGATGATGAGAAATAACTTGTCAGGACAAATAAAAACATAATTCTATTTGCAAGGTTTTCTTTTTCTTTTTTTTGAGAGGGAATCCCACTCAGTTGCCTTGGATTGAATGCTGTAAGGTTGTAGCTCACAGCAACCTCAAACTCTGGGGCTCAAGTGACTCAGTTTCACAGGTAGGTAGGACTACAGGAGCCCACCACAATGTCAGCCTGGTTTTTCTCTGGGGTTTCACTTTGTTCGGGCTGGTCTCCCAAACTCAGGTGATCCAGCCCTCTTGCCCTCCCAGAATGCTAGGTGTGAGCCACAAGCCCAGCCTATTTTCCAGATGTTTTAAGAGTGATGTTTGGTTGGATATAAACTTAAGTCAATAACCAATTAGATTTTTCTTTTTCCATCTCAGTTGAAGGTAGACAGAACTTAGGCTTTTCTCATTCTTCATAATTTTTTGAGATACCTTTAAATTTGTTGTTCACTATTATTAGAATAAAAGATTCATTAGACTGATTTTCGCCTATAATGTTTGTTTCAGTATCACTGATATACTGAAGAGGTTGGAAGATAATAGTAATCAAAAACATAAACAAATTTATGTGCAGATAACTGTGAATAAATGATGCCCTGATATAGGTAATTCAGGAAATACTTCCTATAAATTACAAATGCATATTTGTAGAATAATCTTTTTAGCATTAAATATGTAAACACTCACTAAATATATACTTGAAATAAGGACCAAGTGTTAGGTAAGAACCTTTCAGTCTTCCCTCACATTTGAATCAAAGTGATAATCTTCAGGTTTTTCCCTGTTTATATCAATAAAATTAATTTGGAATGTGCAGGATCAGTAATGTACCTAACACAGGGTCTCCCCAAAGTCACCCATACACAGGGAAATATGAAATTGTAGCTAAATGCACCTTTATTTACAGAATATTCATTGTACAATTTTACAAAGAGGTGGCTATCATGTAGAGAATATTTGGTAACTATTTTTAAGTATTGGGTAATGAATATTTTGTAAGTGAGGATGCATTTGGCTTCAGTGTCCTATTTTCTTGATGTGTGGAGGCTTTATGAGCACCTATTGTGACACCCTGCAGCATGACAGCAAGAGAAATTATAATCTATAAAACTTTATGAAATAACCCATAAACAAATGTTTTTCTAATAAATTTTACCTTCAAGATCAGAACCTTTGTTGGCTTCGTGATGTTACCTTTGTAACACTGTTTATTACTCTGCTTTATCATGGGAGCCCCTTGATTCAAGCTGATGGGCAACTTACAAGTCAAATTTCAAAAGGAAGAAGTAATAAATATGGAAATATAATAATTTAACCTAAATCATGCCTCAATATTTTAAATTTGCTATAAAATTCAGATAAAAGTCATAAGCGAGGAAGGAAAGAAGAGGTTCTGACATGCGACAGGAGAGATATGTGAGGTCCAGAAAATTTAGAGACAAATGTGGTAAGTATATGTTTGAAGAAACTCTGAGTTATCCAGTTTTCGGTAAATGTATAAATATGATTACATATAGCTCTAGGTCACTGACTCTTACATATTTGGGTCAAGACCCTTTTTATATGCTTAGAAATTATCGAGTCATCTAAAGAGCTTTGTTTCATGTATGTCATATCTATTTCCATTGATCAAACTCAAAATTAAGAAAACGTTAAAACAAAATCCTATAAGCACGTATTTGACTAGTCATTGGAGCAATAATGTCCTGACACCTTATAGAGCTGCTGGGAAATAACACCTCACACTTGAGAAAACACCAGAATGAAAAAAGCGAAAAACATGTTAATACTCTTAAGAATTGTTTTTGACCTTGCAGACCCCTGAAAGGGTTTCTGGGACCCCCAGGAGTCAGGGCATACACTTTGAGAACTACTAGTCAAGACCTCCAGTAATGGAAATGAAGCACAAAAGGAAAATGGGAAGAACCTAAGTAGTATCAGCTTCTTTGAAAGTCGCCTTAAACAATCATATCCATCAAGACCATTTCCTAGTACCTTTTACATTTAATTTTGTTTTTTTGTACTGAAAAAAAATCAGGTTGGTGATTTTTCTTGAAAAAGCTTGTTTTTGATATTATTCTTCTCTTTAATCATCTCTAAGCTTCTTTCGACTTTTTTTTCACTCAGAACTTCACAACTCTCGACGGTCTGAATTACAAATTATATATATTATAAAAATTTGCTTGTCTGGCTTGTCTTTGCTTAAAAACAAAACAAATAATTAAAAAAAATAACTATTTTACAGTAAACCCAGAGTAAAAATTGGCAGGCATAAAATAATACAGATTCTTCCAAAGGGTATTTTTTTAATATAAAATCTTTTTAATGTTCTTATATATTAAAATTGAATGGAGACAAAGTAGTGATTCAAAAGCTATTTACTTTATGAAATGTCATTAGCAACAAGAATTCTTTAAAACAGATTAAAATGAAAAGTGTACGATAGACTTAGAATGACATTTGGTTGCAAAACCATCCATATTCTATATTTCTTAATATCCTAAGCTCTTTTTACATAGAGTCAGATAAAAATAAAATCAGATCTCTAAAACTTGAAATAATGTGGTTTTTCATTTGAAATGTTTCAGCAAGAAAAAGTATATTTTACTTGTGTGTTCTTTTTAAGAACAAATTATACATGTAGTAGAAATTATATCTCACTATCTTATATGTTTATAAATAAGAGAGCCATGATTCTGACTTTGCATGTTTTTCTGAAAGATTTATCTGCCTTGATTGACTTTGATATTTCTATTTTGATCGATTTTTTTGTTCCGATTATCATCACTTTAATTTTAATTTTTTGTATTTTAAACCACATACGGTATGCACATAAACTTATTATATGTATGTCACACCTAAGAACTGACCAAAATTCTGTATTTTTAATGTGTTTTAATTTAAAAATCCTTCAGTGTTTTTGGCTTCTCTGTGATTACCTATTTACACATACAGCATAGTAATAAAATAAAAATTAAAAGGTATTGTCACAGTCTTGTTCTGTATACATGAAAGATTCCCTTCATTTTCACCCCTACCAAATGTTTCCTACCCCTCCCCAAATCATCTTACATAATGGAGAATGGGTGAAATATTATGGTTTTACTTAATGTAATACATGTGAATGGAAAGTGGAAAGGTAATCAAGTAATTCTTGGATAGTTAGATAATTGGAAACAGTAGGTTAAGTAGCCAAGTAGTGTCTTTGGAATCCCCCCCGAGTCTCCTCAGGTAGTGTTTCCCCGGTTCTGTGATGGTCCTACTTAGGTGAGAAAGTTCCCCACCCATGCCCAGGTGTCTCCTGACTTTCCAGCTCCCCCGCTGGGTCTCCATCAGCTTTCCCATTTCCTTCCCCCATGAGCATTTACTTGCCTGTCTCATTTCCACAGGTCCTGCTCCCTGGTGACAATCTGATAAACTAACTTTTAAAAAGTAATTTGCTTAGACCCCAAGTAAAATAATTTGCATTTTAAAAACTAGGTTTCACGGATATTATTGTTAAAGATAAGAGACCCTGGTGTTTTACAAATTAGGCCTTTCTCGTCTTCTTAGATCATGGATTAATTGGTCCCATCCTCACTATCTAGCTAGATGATGTGACTAAGCCATAGCAATGTGGAAGCTAAGTTTGGTATATACATGGGCCGCCTGGTCTTGCTATTCACGTCAGAAGACATATAAATCCCCAGTGTGGAGCAGACCAAGTACGTGGAGAGTGTGGTGTAGATTCATGATGACTACTGAGAAGAACAAAAATAACCATTGATGGCAGGGAAGGAGCTTCACCTTCAGGACTGAAGGTCCATAAATCAGAGGTAGTTACGCATTTACTTGCTATGATTCTGTATGTGCAGGGGACATATTTCTGGCAATAAATTTAAATGACTACAGAAGCGCTTGAAAATGTATAATCATTCTAAGAAAATTTGGAAGCTCTCAAAAACAAAACGTCTGAAGAGTGTTGTGCTCTTCCCAGACAATAAAAACCTCCTCCCCACCAAAGAAATATGCCTAGAACTTTGAAAGCGGAAATCATCCCCATGGACTCTCTCAGATTTTGTTGGATGTTTGCTGTGTTCACATCATGATAGTTTCAGTTTTCTTTTAAACTTCTCAAAGTTTTATTTTTTAAATATTTTATTTTTTTGCACAAGCAGAGCACATGGGAAATGTAAAATTTGTTTATCATTAACCTTGTACATACAGCGTGAAAGAGTATTTCAATTCCAAATGAACTCATTCTGATATTTTTGACTTATATGTATATATATATATATATTTTTTTCCTCCCCACTCTCTCTCTGATGGGCCCTGTCATTTTCAGAAACAGAGAAAGCTAAATGCCTTCTGAGCAGAAGTGATCATTTACTTCAGGCAAGAAGAACATGGGGCACTGATTAGCTACTACCTTTTGTAACCAACGATTTCCTCCACTCCCATCACCCACCCGCTCCCAAATCCAGCCACCCACTACCATTTGCCCAGGAGAGCAGCTCCCACAGAGCGATGGCTTGGTAAGGGTTTGCCAAGACAGCACATGGAAATGAAACTCTTCCGTGACCCGTGAGGCAAATGAGCTTTATTGAGAGTGGAATTTCCAGGGGCAGTCTGCGGAAGTAGCTTCGAGTCTTTCCCCTACAATCCAGTCACACCAAGGAACTCACGATCACAATGTTCCTGAACAACTTATCTAATAATTTACCTTCTCAACTAACCTGCCCAACCTCCCAATGGCTCCTATTTTATTGCCCAGGGTGGAGAGCTATTTCTACATGACCTGTATTACCTATTTTAAAATTTAAAACTCAGACTCATACTCTTAGAATGAATAAAAATAGCTTGGGAATTTCCAAACTGTATTTAAAATTTAGCATTAACTAGATGCCAATTAAATAAATCCTCCAGGTTTTAAGAATGCTTTGATTTGTTTTTATTTCAGTATGGTTTTCAAAGAAACAAAAAATCAAAACTGCTTCCTAAACTCTCTTCCTGCCTCGGTGTCACCTTTGGAAAAGGCCAATGTGATCAACCAAAACCAATTGGGTTGGGAAAAAAACAGAACAACAATAACAACCACAAAAAAACAAACACTTCCAGAGCTTTATAAATACAGAGTGCTGTGCAGGCTTCAGGATGATGTGGGACAATCTGTCTCATCTCTCCCTTCAGACTTCTTAGTGTGCAACTAACCTCGGGAGGGAGAAAAGTTCCTTCTGGCTCACTCTATAATTCTTACTTGACCCATATTTTATGCTAGTTCAAGCAGAAATCTGCCAAGAAGCTCACAAAATTAAATTGAAAATCTCTTTCGTGACAATTTTGTCTGTCTTGATAGAAATGCCTACAGATGTACACATCACCTCCTCTAAGAACCCTGATTATCGCCCCACTGGGATTGCACCGTGGAAGGTTTTCCTCCACTGGTTTAAATCACCAGCCTTTCGAGAGAAGGATCATGTAGGTAGAGAGAGCATAAGTTGTATTCTGCCATCATGTCCAGCTACCTTTAATTATTTGTAAGAACACAAAAGAAAAATAACAAGTAAATGATAATTTTTTATTGAAATCAGGAGAGTTTGATTTCAAAGGAGACAGTGTACTATATTTAAAAACCGTTAGCCTGGGAGGCACAGGACAAGATTATATGTGCGAGTTCTGAAAATTTCTAGCTGTGTGTTCTTATATCAGCCATCCTACTCCTCTGGCTCTGACTGCTTACCCTGAAAACAGGGATAAGAATATTAGAATGAATACCTCATCCACTTGGTGTGATAAAATGAGAAAATGAAAGACCAAACAATTTTTACCACATGAAGAACTATTCAAATGCAGAATATTATGTCCAGAATGCAGATGGGATTATATGAATTCCATGTGAAGTCTGAAATGGGAGGCTTTTAACCAAACATTTGAAATTATCACTAATACTTATTTCTACAGTTAGTGACCAAAATTTTTTGGTTATTTATGTGTTTATTTCTATGATCAATTTTTCTTTCCACATTTGAAACAGACTATTAATATATTTCATTGAACATAAATTTAATCCTGTAGTATGTTTGCTATTAAGTGTTTCTCCAAATTCACTGATCAATTCACTGGTATATTGACAGTAGCAGGGAAATTATGTATATTTTGGAAAATGGGAATTATTATCATCTGTAACAACAAAATAAAACAAGAAAGCACGCTGTTATCTAGTTTTTCTTTTGGCAGTGATTTCAATAAAGAGTGACTTCTAATTCAATCATAGCACTTTAAATACAGGAGAATATCTATTAGTGCATTATTCAAAGATATTAAAATATTTTGATATAAATTTAAGAACCACAGCTAGGAAAAAATCATACAAGATACTATATAGTAATACTTATAAAACAACAATTAAACTCATTTGTGAAATAAGGGAAGTGTTTGATCGTATGACATTTACAGTTAATAGAATATGTCAAGTAAGAAAATGAATGACATGAAGAAATCAAGAGAACTTACTTATGAAAAAAAGTGATAGGTAGAATTTTAAGTACTTTCAAAAATAGTAGAGGGCTAGCAACAAAGTGGAAACTGTACTTTGGTGATAGTCTAAAAATTAGTCTGAGTAAACACACACATAATGATGCTAATGTTTAAGCTAATTGTTTTTATAATTATCTGGCTATTTTAAGAAATATTCCAGCATTTTTCCCTCTGGATTGCCATATAACATCTTACATTGCCCCCAAATATCTGATGAGTTGGGAGAAGAGCATAGTAAATGTTTTTAATTTTATGAGAAGAATGAAAATGCAATAGGGAAGTTTAAGGTTTGACTTTAATTTTGTATCAAATATAGACCATTAAACTCAAGTATTTTAGGGTTAGGAAGTACTATGGGGGCAAGCAACGCTATCCTAATTTTACTTAAAAACTTTATTTTGTATGAGTTTTAAATTTATGACAATTTATATTCACTCTAAGTTCAGTTCCTGCCACTGGCGGTGGCACTCTTTTGTGGGGAAAATTCCACAAATGTTGGGATCAGGGTAGAAACAAATGAAAATTTACTTTTCCTTCTGAACTTGGCCAGAAGACCAAGGTTGGCTACCTCTCCAAAACCAGGGTTTGTGGAATTTATCTTCCTGTACCTAGGACCCTGAGATGATAGCAGAGTAGGTCAGGTATGGGAGAGAAATAGTGGAAGCATTGCCTAGGGCAGCCCAACCTCATTATTTATTTACATTTTTATGTAAGTTCTGATGCTTTTATTTGGTAATAATCCTCCATCTATAATGTTTCCAACATGGAATCTTGTTCTTCTCCCAAATGTTCTATAGTTAACAGCATTCACTAACATTGGAATAGTAACTAGACTCTATCGCAAGAAATCAAATGAGAAAACAAAAACTGACACACTTATTTTAAGCTGCATCAGATAACAATGGCTCAGAACCCAGTAGTTTATGAATGAAATAAAGATACTTTATTTATTACACAGGCACTTGGAGATTCACATGCCCAACACATCTGATACACTTAACAGCTATGGAAACACGAGTGGAAAATGTCTGCTTGTAGGATCAGGAGAGAACTTTCACCACGTAAAGGTGAGTGAGTGCATTAACAATTTTTTTCCTTTACTTTCCTCTAAGAATGTCCAAAATCCACTAAATTTTTAAAAAGTTACACTTAAAATAATATGCAACAAATACTGATCTACATTCCAGCTTGTATGCTAACTTGAACTGTGAGCAATTTAAACTTTTATCACAATGCAACATATGTATAGTCATGCTTGAACAGATAGGTTAGTAGCATGCATTCCATTCTGCAATATGAATATTGTTACTCTATTTCCCCACAATAGTCAGAAGATGCCCAGTGCATAGAAAAATACAAATCACTGTAGTCGATATATTACGGGACCGATGTAGGGACTTACATGGTGATGATGAGGTCCTGAAATGCCATGCCCACAAAAGCACATTAAAAAGTAGATAAACAGATTTTTATCAGACAATCTCTACAAATTAAAGATGAGAGCTTTAAATTTGGGAATGTTCTTGCTGTGTGCTTTGAACAGGGCCTTTCTGCTCACCTCCTTCTGGCTTGACTGGTCCGTCAGACATCACCTTCCTGAGGGCTAGCTGGCTTTGGTCTTGATTGCCATTGGCTGGTGGAGGCAGATTATCAGACTGAGTTCTTTGAATGGGGAGGACTCCTGCTATGCTGTGTCTGTGCTGCTTCCTGGTATGATTAGACTGACCGCTTTTATGTGCTGCTGTGGCAGTGTGGGTGAAATGGAAACCCAGAGTGTGTATCCTCAGATGGAACCAGCTTCAATGTTACTCATGCAAACAGAAGTGTTCTTTTGCTCTACTGAAGTACATTATGTTTCAAATGCCAAAATGACACCACATGCACAGCGCCGAAGAGGGTTAAAACTGGCTGTTTCTTGGGAAATGATGATGAAGGAGACAATCTATCTCCATTTCCTGACTAATGCCTCTTAGAAGTAACAGGTCACTTACACTTTCGAAATATCTGTACTTTTTAAGTTTTATGCAGCTGTTGTCAGTTGGTTACATGCTTACAAATGAAGTGAAAATATAGCAGTGAAGGTGGGTAAATTTTGATACTTTA
This sequence comes from Galagoides demidoff, assembly GCA_963574575.1. Classification (NCBI taxonomy): domain Eukaryota; kingdom Metazoa; phylum Chordata; class Mammalia; order Primates; family Galagidae; genus Galagoides; species Galagoides demidoff. The sequence goes on from CAUYQV010054683.1 coordinate 33,845, forward strand.
ATTGGTTTACAGCTGCTCATCATAGTACATCTTGACTTTCAAGGGATTTCCCATGGTTAGGAAGAAATATGACCTATAAAATCTCTATTGTCATTTACAAAGTGCATTCCAACCGAATGGACTCCATTGTGCTCCTCAGTGAGGTTACACTGCCTCGTCACATGTGCTCATATACATATAAATAGTGTGCTTTTCTTGAAAATATAAGAAATATGATTTTCTTTACAGATTTTTTGTAACACTAGAAATTTTTGCACATGGAAAGCTGTAACATTTCACATGCATAATTTATGAGTGTTTTAAAGTATTATCTCGAAATGGATTCTCCCACTAGGTCCTAGAACTTGACCTTTGGCCTCATTATTCTTCTGCCTAAAATTTTTGAGTGCTTTCTGGTGCAGGAATCTCATTGCTAATCTTCTCTACGTACTGATGTGTGTGCTTTTTCGGTGTCATACCTGGAAACTTGGCAGCCACGTATGCTCATAATTTCTGTGTTCTCAAGGCTACTTCAGCACACAAAGGGGACATACAACATTGCTTTGCCTGCAAACATCACAGACACAGCTACCAAATACTATGAGCCAGGTTGGATGGATGATGGAAACAAAGTCGAAACAGCCAGTTTTATTTCAGTCTATGTAAATTAAAAGAAAATCTAAATAAGAAAGAGCATATTCATGTATTGATAGTGTTCTCAACACAGACAGAGGGACAGTGACCAGAGTGAGCAGGGGATGCCGAAAACAGAAAGCAGACAGGGAAGGACAGCGGGAGAGGAAGGCAACAGATGAACATGAAGCTGCCATGCTGAGGAATTTATTTGCGTCTTTTACTTGGTTGAATGCGGAGTTGTTGCACGGCAGCTTCTGCAGCAGCTATGGCAGCCCCTGCATCTTCCAGGTGGGTCTGAGTGACGCTGGTTTTGCTTTGACTGCGAGACGGTCCGTGCGAGCGGAGATGGCCTTCAGATGATGATTTGGAGCTCCCAGGACTACTGTGAGATTTCTCAATGGTGGGAATCTGCATGTCTGGTACAAGAGGGTAAAACGTGAGTTAAAGTTGTTCCAGCCTTCCTCTTGTCGAGCTTGTTCTACAGAGAATTCATTTGAAACTCTCTGAGATTTTTGTTACTACTTTATCTTGTACAGCTCATTTATGCAACTCCTCGCCAAACAGAAATGGGATCAAACATTTGGGAAACAGTTTTGGGAAGGAAAAGCAAAAGGATAATAGTTATGAGAAGAGAGAACTTTGAGAAGAGAAATACATTCTAACTAGCCTTAAGTCACAAATGTGTTCATTTCTCTTTTACCAAGCAACTCTGCACATTCTCCTAGGGATCAGGAAGGAGACAGTAGCGTACACTGCCCCAGGAGGAGTTTTGGGAAAAAACAAGTACATAGTTGGATGCAGGATTGTGAGTCACGAGGACATATTAAAGGTGGAGACTGTAAAATCATTATCTCAAACAACTAAAGAGAATATACAGAATCTTATGTTTCCTAGCGAGAGAGGTTTTTACACTAATGGTCTTGCAGAATGTTAAGCATGGCAGAGCTGAGATGGCTAAGGAGAATTCATGAATCATCTATTGCACTCATTGTGTCAGAGGTTTACCATTTAACTCAATGGCCTACTGGATATGGACTCAGTTTCCCACCTCCTAGAGCACCTGCACTTATGATTTATTCTCTTCTCATGTATAAACAACCAGTCTTCCATGTGGTAGCCGTTCTGAGAAAAGGAGACATGGAAATAATACTCAAGCCTAATATAAAAATTACATGTCGTACTTATAAATAATTCAGTAGATCTATTAGTAGATAAGGTTATTAGATAATAACCTGGATGGTTACTCTGTCTAGGCAGTATAACTCAGCTGACGGTGAGGATTAATGTTGTGTTATAGGACAGTGGGTAAAGGAAAAGCTCATTTGAGAGGGAAAGCTGTGCATATGGCCAACACCAAAGCATGGCGCTGTTATTTAAAAATATAACCATTGTTAAAATATGGCTTGAATCTAACATTTAGAAGAGACGTAAGTCAATCTCAGCATAACATTTGTTTTGATGACTTGGATATATTATATGACAAATTAAAAGGAGCATAAAATTATACTTTTGGGGAAAGACTATATTTTTAAAAAACAAGAGATACAAATAATTAGAAGGATATATGTAAATGGTAAGGATGATTATGTCTAGTCAATGAACTGGTAGGGAGTTTTATTTTTTCTTTATGAAATATCCCATGTTATCATAGATGAAACCACATTATCATAGATTTTGAGAGAAAAAACCCAATTGCCCATATTGACCAGCTTCTTCCTTTGCACAGGTTGAACATAAAGAATCAAGAAAGTGAACATGACAAACGCATACCTGAGTATGTGCTGACCGGAGACTAAAGTCCCCTTGTTCTGATCCATATGCATTACTCTTTGCATGATAGTGCATGAAATATTTTCGCACAGAATCTAATCTTTCAATATTATACATACAGGTATTCACATTCAAGAACATACTAAATGAACAAATATACGAAAGATTTTCTGTATGTTAAATATTTCCTACCCTTTGATGGGTCAGGGAAGATACCATGACTTCTGCTTTTGATAACAGAGGGCTTGGGGGACTGCTGGCTGCTCTGGCTGGAATGGGATTTGCCATGATCAATGCTTTCAGTCTGTTCTTTGAGCGGATACCACCTTGGAGTATTATCGAGGTGAGATGTGCTAGATAAATCAATCAATACCTGAAATAAATGAATACAATGAATCAGTGAAATTTATGGACAAAGTGATAATTTATTCAGTATGTTTTCAATGATCTAAAATTTATTCCAGGATATATAAAGCAAAGGATACAGTATTATCTCTAAGGAGGATGAGGCTGTCTTTCTCATGCTTCTTCACCCTTGATATTGGGAACAATGTCTTGCCTATATCAGATACTTGATACATGATTAATTTGAACTATAGAAAAATTTTGACTATTAATTAAATATTTGGGTAGCACGGTAAAAAAGAAGAGTAACATGCCAATGTTTGAGTAAAACAAAACTTTTTTTCTGTGATAAGAACTTATTCTAGTGTTAAACTTGGTTAGCAAGTTTTAAAACTGATTTTAATCACAAAGAAACACAATGTGAAAGAATAGATAAAGTGCAATCACTAACTTATTTCTTCTATTTTAAAAAAACACTTTAGTTCACGTTTAAAATAGGGACATGACTAACAGGTGATGAGAAAGCATTATGTCATGGTTTAATTGGCAGCAATTTTTTTTCTTAGTGGTATAAAAATAACAATTTCACAGGTGTGGCATCTTAGCTTTGATAATGTATAAAGAAATGGAAACCAGCCCAGTGGATCCATGCTCTAGGCTCATGTAAGCATTAAGAAGACAAACTTTAGAAGGACTTCAATAGGTCAGATTTGAAAATGAGAAACCAAGTCAGACCTAGTGTTATTTTTTAGAATAGTTCTGCCTACTACTAAAAATAGTCCCAGAGGCTGGACTCGGAGGTGGGAGTACCTGAGGATGAAGGTCAAGGTTCTAGTTTTGGTGAAGAGAGGTACAGAGTCCTAAAAATCATACAAGCCCTCATTATCACTTAGGTTACACAACTATTTTAAAGTCTCTATCAAAGGGACATCATAGATGTATTGTGTGGGCTTTGAATTTTTTTGTGTGTAAAAAATTCATTCATAATTTCTGTTCTATGTAGAGCAGTAAACAAAATATTTTTGGAACATAATACACACAAATCATCATGAGTTCTGAACACTCTGCTAGTTTCATGGTTAGTTTATTTTGATTCCTTGCACATTGATATAAAAATAGTTTTTATTGTTTTTACTTCTTATTGTTTTTTCCTTTTATTGTTTTTTTGCTTCTTAAAATATTTTGAGAGATTTGTCTCCAGATACTTAATCATAAATAAGAGTACAAAAATCAAATCAAGTTTTTCATACGCGTAGTGAGGAATAGCAATGAAAGGGCCTGAAAATACATTTTAAAGAATCCAGCTATTTTATAATATCATAAGCTTGTTACCTCAAGTCTTATTTGGACTTATGGCATGATTATACATACTCCTATTCAGACAATTAATATGTCATTTTATAAGTTAATTATAAAATATATCAAGCAGTAGAACAGAAACCATATCTTCATTTGCTAATCACCTATTCAAAGAGTAAATCAGGAAATAAATTCTATCTGTTAGAGGATTTTACTCAGAAATAGCTACCTTAGAACTTTAAAAAAGATGCTTTGTATCATGCTTTATAAGGTGGTTTTCGAGGCCAAAAAATAAAGAAAAGGAAATCAGAGGCTTACCTCTCCAAGGAAGTCATTGGAAGAAAATCTATCATAATCCCAAACTGTTACCTCCAGCGTTTTCTTCTTGAGCTACAGGCCAAATAAACATCTCATTAACCCCACCTCCCCATTACAGATTTTCATTACACTCATATAATAGACACACTGGTTTTCACTTCCTTAAGATCTTTCCATTTGTGTAAAAATACTGGAAAATTTTCTAAAATGATGTGGATTTATATTACATATTATTTGAAATTTCAAGGATTTTGCAGTTCAATCTGGAGTTTGATGATGGGAAATCTTATTATTTTGTGAGCAAAATGGTAACCATGATCTGATATCTTATTTTTCAGCCTTCCTCATTTCAAAAATAGAGAGCACAATTTGCAAATGCCCTTTAAATGCAAGAAATTCATAGATGGCAAATCTATTGTTTCAATAATTTATCAAAAATCATGATAGCATTCTCAAATTTCTTTAGGTGAGTTTAACTTAAGATCGCAGAATAATTTATATCCCTATTCAATTGAATAATCAAATTAATCTACTGGAGGACAAAATGAAATCCTCATTTTGAAAGACAACTGCTTTATAAATTGACTTTGCATGAGTGCCTTCTTCCTGTTCTGTTTGTATTTTCTTCACTCTGAATTCAACATCATAACTTACCAGATTTTTTCTGGTACTCATACAAAGGAAGTACAGATTTTAGAAGATTGATGCAATTTTGCTTAAAGTCACTTAGTTTTGGTGATAATCTTTTATGTTAGTCATCATTTTGCCTTCTAGAGTCCCACAGTGCCATATTCTTACGAGACCTTAATTTAGAGAAAAGCTCCTAAAATCTTATCTGGTGAAGTAATATATTTCTAGTCATTGAATCTTGTTTTTTTCCTTTGTATTATTTGTGGAAGTCAAAATACAGCCAGTTGAAAATATGTTCTCCCCAAATATGGCTCAGTCTAATTGACATTTTTAAATTTGGAAATAAATCAATGAAAAATATCCCTCTATCTCCTTCTTTGATTTATTTCTTGGCTGCTGTGTCAAAATGTGCTTTTACTTTCACCCTGTATTTAAACTTCACCTGTATCTTCTCATTGGCTATACTTCTTCCATATGTTTTATACTTTCTTTGTATGGCAAAATATATATGGTTCCCAATCTTTGAATCGTTTTCTTAATGTTCTACCGATGTTAGCCTAAATGGATCACCTCAAAATAATCATTACTTACCTGTTCCATGGAAATACTTTTATAAATTACTGTTTGGTTCCACTCAGGATTAAGACTTTTCTGAACATATTTAGTCCTTCTCTTGTACTCAGCACTGAATTGGGAGAAAAGAAAGAGTTATCTTGATTATTTACCTTAATTGGTGACTTCCTAGTCACACTGAAGGACATGCAGACTCTTTAAGGTGATCTTTTATTTCAAGGCACTGTTTTATCACCTCATCATCCTCATGTCTTAAACCTTATTGTGATTTGAATGCACAATGAAAATTTGAAAATACGTTGAATGACTTTAATTTTATTTTCTCTAATGATCTTTTTTTTCTTTTTTTTTTTTAAAGAAATGCCTATAAGGTGTTTTAGCTATACTACAATTCTGGAAATCTTACTCTTTCCTGAGCATAGGAGATAATTCATGATCTATATGGTAATGTCAATGCCTTCTTGCTTATAAATACCAATTTGGTACTTAACTTTCCTTTGGTTTTGTATCTAATCATATCAGGAAAGCTAAATGGTTCCTTAATCCATTTTTTCCTATAAAACACTGTGACGATTGTATCGACTGGAAAAGGATGAAAAATGACTGTTGCTGTAGCTGAAATTCCATGAGCATTTGTTACCTAATCTTTAAAGTACATTCTGACACTCTTGGTAAAGGATGATATTTAATGTAGTAATAAAATAATTAATTAAATCTAAATTCTTAGTTTATGTCAATAGCTTACATTACAGTTGATGAACCACATAAAAACCTTTCCTCATTTATTAGAACGAGGGCATTTGTGTTAATCTCTACTTTTTCCATTTCCTCTAAGCAACAATTAGAAGCTTTTATTCCACACATTTAAAAACAACTTATTTTCAAAATCTATCCTAATTAAGTCTGGCAGAACATCTATAGCTGGCACCGACCAAGGAGTTGGAATTAGATTATTGTTATCTGCTATTAGCAAATGGTACCCAAATGGGCAATGCTTTTATTCTAATTATCACTGCCCTTTCCCAAATTCTCTGCCTAGGCTTATGTCTCAGGTCCAAGATATCACTTCATCCCTGGTGAGCACTGGAGTCTTAAAAACCAGCCTATTTGTCCTGGGGTCCTCATCTATGTCTGGACTTTACAAGTTGTCTTTTCCTAAAGGGACTGGATCCTGACTCTTTTAATCTAAAGTTCTATTCCAAACTATTGACAGACCAACTCTTGTTCACTTTCTGATCTCAAGTGTTGCCATATCTTGGAATATCTTTTTCTTCAGTCATTAATTTACGTATATATAAAACTACTAAGAATCCAACTGCAGCTTACCACCTACTTTTAGAGATGGCTCTACAGCCAAATGTTTTTCCTGATGCTCTGGTTTAATTCCCTCATCAGTCAGATGTGAGGGTAGTAATTCTCAATATTGACTGCATCATGGGTCCCTTGGGGATCTGAGTTCTGGGGGTCAGAGATGGGACAGCTAGTACTCCATCCAAATTTCTCCCATCTTCACTTGTACCCCAGGGAAGTCTAATTGGATTAGTCTGAGTGAGGCTTGAACATTAGGATTTTTGAAAGCTCCCAGGTAAATTGAATGTGTAGCTAAGACAGAACCAAAGAGCTTGTCTCACAACACCTCACATGTCGGCCACTGTGAAATGAATCCAATTTAAGAAATGAAACTGCACCTTCTCACTCCTAACTGAATATATACAAACGAGAACTGGGTTTGACAATTTTGTCATTCCAGATATATTGTAAATAACTTTAGTGGAAATGTATAGGCAATGGTTTAAAGAGGAATTTATATAGACTGTGAACTTATATAGAGTAACTTATACAGACTGTGAACAGAAAGTATAAGTTGGCCTACACACTTTTTAGATAAGTTTGTCAATATCCAATGAAGTTTAAGTATAGATATCCAAATACCCAAAACATTCTACTCTTACCATTTCCAATCTACTGTAGAGAAATTTCCCATCTCTGCATGAGAAATTTGTTCAAAAATATCCATTACAATATTGCTGCTGATAGTAAATCGGTAAGAAAATTAATACCTTATGATATATTGATTCAATGAAATAGTAAGCAGCAGTTAAAATAAATGAACTAACTTCCATATATAAAGATAAATAAATCATAAAAAAAATGTTGATCAAAAATTGGCAGAAGTTGGGCAGTGCCTGTAGCTCAGTGGTTATGGTATCCGACACAGACACCCAGGCTGGCGCCTTGAACATGGCCCAGGCCAGCTAAACAACAATGACAACTGCAATAAAACAATAGCCAGGCATTGTGGCGGGTGGCTGGACACCCAACCACTTGGGAGGCTGAGGCAAGAGAATTGCGTAAGCCCAAGAGTTTGAGGTTGCTGTGAGCGGTGATGCCATTGCACTCTACCAGGGGCAAAATACTGAGACTCTGTCTCAAAAAAAAAAAAAAAATTGCAGAAGATACTATGGCATAAAGATAAAATCATGTGAAGTAGTCCTATAAATTATTTATGTATACATGTATATGTGATATACATGTATATCAATATCAAGAAAACTTATAAATTATAAGTATTAAATTTAACTTAATATATTTTTTACATAGACAGAGAGTGATTTTCCAGTTTCAGCTGTAAAATATCTTTTATCATGAAAACTCTGAAGCAAATATAGCAAAATGTTAAGATTTGATAAAACTGGACAGCAAACACACAGATATTTGTTAGGGTATTTTCTATAATACTCAGTATGATTGAAATATTTTCTAAAAAAAATTCAAAAAAGTTTTGGTAAGCAATGTTCATTTAAATTTTATGTTTTTGATTTCTTATTGTTATCATGATGTAGGAAGTATTAAGATGACCAATTTTAAATTAATAGCAAATTTTGGGTGCTATATGGCTATTCCTATAGGTCAGTGTACTTAACAAACATACAGTGTATGATTTTTTTTTAGTTTTTTTTGCAGTTTTTGGCTGGTGCCCTACTCCTTTGAGCCACGGTGCAATCAAGGGAAAGACATATTAAAGATAAAATTTATAAGATAGTGAGCAGTATTAAAATTTTTTTCAAATTCTAAAAAATCAAATGCATATAATATTTAACAAGGTAGGAATTAATTAAAGAGAAATACATATTAAAGATACAATTTATAAGATAGTGAGCAGTATTAAAATTATTTTTTTCAAATTCTAAAAAATCCAATGCATACAATATTTCACAAGGCAGGAATTAATGTCAAATGTAATCTCAGGTACTTTCACTAAGTTTCTGTGCATGTCCGTGTGTATTAAAATAGTCTTTGTATTGAAATGTTTTCAAAAGGATTTTTTAGTCACTATCTTTTCTTAATCAATATCTGTGACTAAATCTTACTACATTTCTTCATATTCACCATTTAATCACGTTTTTCTACTTACACACCTAGCAAAAATTACTGAATGCCAACTCTGTAGCAGAAACTGTTCATCTGTATTAAGATTTGTTACTACAAATACTTATTGTATTGACATATGATTATATATTTGATTCATGCATGAAAATAATTTTATAAAGTAAGCACATTAAAATAATGTTTATTAAATTCCTTTTTCCTAGCACATTTCTAAGTGCTTTTCATGTGTTAACTCATTTAATTCTCAAAGCAACTCTATTATTTCATTTTATAAGTGTGAAAAACTGAAGCTCAGAGGAATTCAGGCATGTTGGCAAGGCTGCATAGTTATTTAGCTGATAGGACCAGGATTCAAACAGAGGAAATGTGATTTTTTTGCTCTCAAACATATGTTACATAAATTCAATGATTAGGTCTATCATAAAACGTGACCAATCCAACTATTTTCTTAATTGCAGGCTTGATTAGCTGAGATGTTTACAACATTCTTTATAATTTAAAGCTCTCCACTTTAACTATATATGTTATACATGTAAATGATGTATAACGTGTATATATGTACATATATACATGCCATAAAAAAATTAAGTCATCTTTAGAGTTGTCTGTGTAGAGAAATCTTGAATAATAAATCCTAAATGAGTGCTATGGAACAATTAAACATAATTATTATAAATATTGATGCTTTACCAGGTTCATTCAGAAATAACCTATACTGATTGGGCAAAAATTAAAATGTTTATTTTAATAGACTGTCTTAATCATATTAATGAGTTTGATTCTACCATTTTTTCCTGACGCAAGTCACGTGTTGCCTTTAGGATTAGTGAAAGTCAATACAGCATGTCCCTGAGCACCACCACCCCCAAACCCCTGGCTGTAAACCCCAGTGAAATCCTCTGCAGTATCTTTGGATTTGTGTTCCCTGACGTGGAGAGCTGGCCACACCAAGCCATTCCTTCAAAAACATTTATTTTATGACCACCATGTTCTGACCACTGTAGGTATAAATTCAGTGGGTTGTACTGCTTTACATAATTGAAAACTCTCCAATTTATGCAATTGAAACTTATAACTATATCAAAAATCTATGGCTTTACAAATTAAAGGTAAGCAAGTTAGCATAAGGATTTTTGAATGTGAACATAAATTCAGGCTGAGAAAAAAGTGGAGTTCTTCCTCCCTTTCCTGCCTTGTTTGGGAAACATCCTATATTCCCTTGTGGGGAGTTTACATTAATGATTTTATAGTAGGACAACTAGACCATACCTGATTATAATAGAAATTTATTATTATAATCAGGGAAAATTAAAAATATCAATACATCAAGGGGGATACAGCCCTTATCAAAAAATTAAATCTAAAACTTTACCCCCTTGAAATTTTCACGGCTTTTTCCTTCCTTTCTTCCCTCCTTCTTTCTCCCATCTCACTCTGCTGTCCAGGCTGGGCACCCTAGCTCACAGCAACCTCAAACTCCTGGGTTTAACTGGTCCTCCTGCTTCAGCCTTCTGAGTACTGGGACCATAGGTACCCACCACAACACTGGGATAATTTTTCTATTTTTACTAGAGATGGGGTCTCACTCTTGCTCAGGCTGGTCTCAAGCTCCTGAGTTCAAGGGGTCCTCTGGCCTTGGTTCCCAGGTGGTAGTTTTACAGGTGTGAGTCACTGTACCTGGCCCTCTTTCAATTATTTTTATTTGCCATCTTGTTATAGGTAAATATACTTTTAAGGCTTTCAGAAGAAAGTATCTCAGAGTAAATTGTTCTACTCTAAATCAGCAGAAAAAAACAATTTTCCATGTTTCCCTTTTTAATTTCTGAAGAAAAACTGATAAAGAAGAATGGAAATGATGGCTTTTTAAATTTACTTTCATAGAATGATCAAAAACATTGAAGCTATTTGTTTTGAAAAAAATATGGCTTTTCTCTTCCTGTAATGAAATCACTACATAGATAAACAATTATTTATATAAATATTACATAATTATATAAATATTCTATATTTTTTTTCAACTCTGGGGTTGTTTCTCTTAATTTTTTATTTTATTTATTTATTTTTTTGCAGTTTTTGGCCAGGGCTGGGTTTAAACCCGCCACCTCCAGCATATGGGACCAGTGCGGTGCCCAACTCCTTTCAGTCACAGGCACCACCCTTATTGTTTTATTTTATTGGCTGACAAATTGAGGTTTATTTTAAAAACTATTCTCTTGCAATGAGTTTTTTTTTTTAAATTTCAGGTTAATATGAGGGTACAAATGTTTAGGTTCCCTTGTTGTTTCCCAGGTGGGGTTGAAGTTGTGGTTGAGTCCTTCACCTGGGGCGTGACGACCATCCTCCCACTGCGCGCATCAGGTGATGAGAGAGAAGTGTAGAGCACATCATGTGCCATTGGTAACCTCTGTCTTTCTGTGCAATGGTGTGTTTATGATCCGCTTATTTTCCCCTTTGCTCTCTGATGGCAAAGCCGAGGGCTGTGTTATTGGTTCCAATCCCTGCACCCAGCACAGTGTCTGGCACATACTTGGTGCTAAATAAATGCTCGTACAGTGGATCCCTAAAACATGCTTATACTTTGTTTTCTTTCAAAATCTATTGAAATAACATGCATCTGGACATCATATTGTAAATACAGACAACTCCTGTCTCTGCCTTACATAGGTTCCACGGGAAATAGTTCGATGTGCTAACCAGGCTGTTTGAAGAAAGTCTAGCCAGAAAGTCTGCTGGACTTGGGATGCTCATGATCATCCCAAAAATCTCATTAGTGAGAAAAGAATGTGATTTTTGCCTAACAGTGTAAGGAGAGAAAACTAGGATGAGCTCTTTCACATATGTCCATTTCCATCTCGTTTTTAACGAGGGGGAAGTATGGAGTTTGTGAACTCCTTGTCATTCTCTCATCTTGCCTGACATCTGGCCTTGCTGAACTTGATCAAATAGATTGATCAAAGGGTGGGAAGAGAAAATGAAAGGAAACAAAACTGGATTAGCATAACTCTTAATTAACCCGACTTAAAAAAATTAAGAATAAAGGAAAGTATAGTTTTCTATATATACTACTAGCAATAATAAATATAGCAAATTCTTGAAAGCTTATTATATGCCAGACATTATGCTTGTTACTTTTGATGTGTTACTTCCTGACTTTCACAAAAGTCCTAGAAAGGAGGCTATTATTACTATTTAGCAGAAGAGGAAATGGTTTTAGAGAAATCTCACAGCTTTTTAGTGTCAGGGTCAAAATTTAAACTTAAATTCTTAAGGACATCACTCATTGGCCTCCATAATCTAACTTGTCAGTAACTTGTCAATATAATTCCCTCTCACATTGACAACTCTCAAAGATAGAATGAAAGTGACTTCTAGATATTTTAAATAGTAAGCTATGACACCCCAGACTGTATTTACCATTATTTACAATTACCAAGTAGGCTCCTTTCTTAAGTTAAACATAATTACTGTCATTCTGATAATTTTTTCCTATTTTCTCTAGATAAAATACAGGGAGATTCTGAAAAATGTAACTGATAATGTGTCTTCTAAAAATGACACTATGGCTCGGTGCCCATAGCTCAGGTGTTATGGCGCCAGCCACATACGCGGAGGCTAGTGGGGTCGAACCCAGCCTGGTCCCACTAAACAACAATGCTGACTACAACAAAAAAATTAGTGGGGCGTTGTGGCAGGCACCTATGGTCCCAGGTAATTGGGAGGCTAAGGAAAGAGAATTGCTTAAGCCCAAGAGTTTGCGGTTGCTGTGAGCTGTGTTGTTATGTCTACCAAGGGTGACATAGTGAGATTCTATCTCAAAAAAATAAATACATAAATATGACATTCTCACTTTGAAACAAAACTAATTTTTCATATCAGCCTGAGAGATCTGGATTGAGAAAACTAGCCCATTACAAGGAATCCTTTATGGCATCCAGTTTTACTGTCTGTCATAATTGTGTGGCTATAAGGAAACAAAAGCTTCTGGGCACCAGAAAGGCTGTGGTGACTAATTCCATTGTTCAAAGTACGTAAATATTTATGCCTTTAAAAATAAGAAACAGCCTCTTTGGGGCAACAGCTTGTCAGGATTAATAAAAATGTCAAAGTTTAATGTCAAAGACATAAACAAATGTTATACCATTAAAAATCTGGGTGAGATTAAAGTCCCCATCACCCCATTGCTGCAGATGGCACATGATTTGCCTTTCCAACTAAATGACACATTAAATTGATAATACAATAAGGAGATGTGAAAAATCTCCCACTGAGAGGTAGCCTTCGTTGCAACTTGTTATGAGATATCAGAAAACACTCTCCTACTATTCAAAAGAGGACGCCCTTATGTTGCCACCAACACACTGCAGCAAGCAGGCTTGCATCTTATGTTGCACAGCAATAATATTTTGGTGCGGAAGTTATGAAAGCATGAAAATGTTTCAATATCAGGTTCAACTGAAGGGGAAAGATCAGGCACCTGTTGTGTTTAAGATGAGATCAACACCTAGCAGTGGACATTCAGATTGGTTAACTCCTTTTGGAAAATGATCGTAGAAGTTTTTTGTCCTATTAATAGAAGACCCCAGAGAACTTAAGCCATGATGATTATGTAAGAAGCTAAATAAGTTTTAGTGAGTAGATTCAAAGTAAAACCTTTAATGATGGCTACTTTCAGGCACTTCTCTTCCTTCACCTTTTGTATGCTTTTACTAGTTTCTACCTTTTTGTATTCCCTTGGACACATCTGCTAACGCTATTTATAAATGTGGTTAGAACAACTACTATAGGCCTGATTCAATAGATAACAAAGTGTAGAAAAATAAAATTTACCGCCCAAGTTGAAGAGCAAGAATGTACATAGAAATGCAAAAGAAAAAAAAAAGTATAATTCTAGACATAACAACATAGCTTGACACTGAAAGAGAACCAACTCTACCTTGCATTCTGGACAACCATGACTTGACTGCATTGATTCCAAGAGCGAGAGTGAGGGATACGACAGGAAAGTAGGAAAGACAGGAGAAAAAAGTTAGGAGCCGAAAAGAGAAAGAAAATATGAGAAAAGTAATTAGAGGAACTATACCACAACCTATAAATGACATAAAACAAACAAACAAAAAGTCTTAGAACCACAGTAAAATAATACCTCGCAGACATGATTAATCCCAGGGTCTTGGACACTGTAGTATTGGGAATAACTTGATGAAAGAGCTAGGAACAGAGTGTGGACAGCTTATTGCCTTTGAGTTAGGCCTCCCCCAGCAGTGTTTTGTTCGCCATGTGGCATGATGGTAGCTTTAGGTGGGGCGTTTACTCTCCACGCACTGATGTTCTCACCAGGCCCTATTAGTCAGCCCAGTGGACTGACAGATTCATGGCACCTGACTGTTCTTTCTGATTATTTGAGTTTGCAACATTCTCATCGAAACATGTCCTATAATAAATAAAAGGTCGGTACTCCCATATTGTCAAAAAGATGATACTCCAGTATATCACTGGAGAAGACAGAAAAAAAAAAATGACAGTGTTATTTTTCTTCACTCATTAGCAACTGCTAATTAGAGGCAAATCTTTGACAATGATTTCCCCTTCTCTCATAATACCATTATTAAATAACACTGGAGGTCAAATGACCCAACTCAAAGGCAGAATGAAGTTATTTGTTTGCTGTTTTTGTTGTTATTTTTGTTATTCTCACTTCAAAAGATATTGCTAAATATGGCTATAAATACTATATGTAGATATAAATTAATTAACATAAATCCTGGATTAAGTGGCTAATGGTATCCGTTTGTTAAATCATTGATGGTTTTTCAAAATGTGTGGTCAATTAAAACTAGAATGATTGTATCAATGATTCTAAGTTTCTAAATAATATTATTGGGAAGCATGGAATTGAAGGCTGTATCCTGAATTTAATATAGCATCTGGCAATTTACAAATTATTTTCTGACTAGTATCTAATTCAGTTCTGAAAAAATAAAAATTATGCTTCTACCTTGGCTCTCAATATTGACAAGGAAACTGAACCTCAAAGAAATTGGTAATCGGCCTGTGGTGATATAATTATCAAGCAGCAGATTCAATTGCAGTGTCTAATTTGGATCCTGTTCAGACAAACCAACTACAGTCAAAGAACGCACTTTGTATGATTTCAATGTTTTTAAATTTGCTGAGGGTTGTCTTTGGCCCTGAAAACAGTCTATTTTGGTGAATGCTCCATGTGTACTTGAAAAAGAATATGTAATTTGTTATCAATGGGTGCCATGTTCTATAAATATCAATTAGGTCATCAAAAGAACTAGGAAAATATTATGAGGCACCTGGGGAAATTAAGGAATTAGTTGAAAATTGAAAATTACATGGTTATGTATGGTAGTAAAATTATTTTAAAATCAGTCATCTTTCAGAAATATATACTAAAACATTTGCATAAGTATTATTATAGCTGGGAGTTACTTCAGAATAATTTGAATGAAGGGAGAAAATAAGGATAAAAATGAAACATGATTGACCAGTAAGTGATGACTGCTGAAGTGAGTGACAGATAGAGAGTGGGTCATTATTATATTCTCTCTACTTCTGGACCAAATTGAAAATTTCCAAGTAAAAACTAAGATTCAAATGTCACCAAATGAAAAGGAAAATGAACAAAAAAACCCCAGATTTTTTAAATTACCATCTCAGAGTTCTTTTTAGTATTACCTCTGTATGTTGATTATTCATATTTCCATTATGCTGATTTGGCTAATATATATTGTTCAGATAAAGTATAATAATTTGTAGAGCCCAAATCACTGCTTTCAAACCATCCTGGAGTCCTGATTTATATACCAGAACTCAGCAATTTGTACTTTTTTTGTGAAAACTAAATACTTCCTAAAAGCACTTGCCTTATATCGATAATTTTTATATCACAAGAGAGATTCAAAGAGATATTTATCATTTATCAAAGTCAACACTTTTTAACTTTCTAAAAATTATTTTTAAAACATTGATTTGGAAATACTCATATAAATAAAGATATGACTGGAGGCATTTACTAACATCTCATATGTTAGATAATACACACATCCTATGAAAATAAACTGTAACTCATAAGTCCTTGAACATTCATTTCTCAAGTAAATTTGGGAACAGTAAGCTAATTCTTTCAATCTGCTACAAACAAGTCCTTAAATTATTTCACAATCTAATTGGTCATCCCTCATAGAAGTAGTGTCCGGAATTGAAATGCTGATTTGTTGTCCTGGAAGCTCATTTTATTATTATCATTGATCTTCTAGAACCCTTTAAGGCTTAATTACAAAGTTTTAATTCCACCTTATCTACTAATTGGGAATAAATAAGAGGTGTGGAGAAAACTAAGGGAAAGATAATGAACTCAATTAAAGTGAGAATTTGAAGTCAGAAAGTGGAGGACTCTGTACTACTTAATAGGCTGCACTGTAATGAGAGGATACTTAGAAGATACTGCCTTTTACTTACCCTCGCCCCGGAAGAAGATACACTTTAACAAAAGGGTCAGAATAACCATTGTTGTCTCGAGGGACAAGATTTCTTGCTTGAAGAATATGTATTATAAGATTTCCAAGATCATAGTTGATTTGCAGCTTTAGGGGACAAAAAAATATTCCATGATTTAAAATGACGTGAGACATTATCAGTCACTATTTATCCGTTTTTTCTTTTTTAATTCTTGTAAGAAGCAGCCGTTTTCATTTTATTTGAAATAGAACAGACCAATTAATGTCTAATTTAATTGGGAGCTCCCAGGCATGTTTTAATTCTCAGTAACCATGCTGTTCATTCTTTCCACCGTGAAGAGGCCTGGCTTGTCTAAAATTTATCCAGAAGGAAAATCATACAGGGAATGCCAGTTACAATTTTAAACTAAATTTCTTATCTTAGGAAAATCGTAAATGTTAACATTCATGATTATGATTAACCGGAACTTTAAAAACTAATTGGTAAATTTGCCATCAATTGTCTTGTACTTGGCCAAATAATTAGCAGCGGGTGGGATGGTTATTTAAAGATGAAGCTGTCAGTACCAGATGTATAGCTTTATCTCTTCCGACATTACATTATCTGATGTTAAACCTATACATGGAGCTTTTCTTTGTGTTTGCTTTCCTAATAGAGTGAGAGGTTAAGAATATGTATATATATATTTTAATTTTAGAAGCTGAAATTTTTAGGAAAAAAAGGCATTGCTCCTTCATTACTCATGGGCTTCTTGAGCAATTGTGATTGAATCGTACATGACTCGCAACTCAAACAAATATTTGAGAAGCCTGAATGATCAAAATAACTGAATTCAGTAATTTTTCTTTTTCACAATTGAAAGAATTATGGGGCATCATTAAGAAAAAGCTTGAATTCTGTTTGATGTTATTTTTGTTTGTCAAATAATAGAAAGGAAGGGATCTATATTTCAAATGGAAAATCCATAAGGAAAAATACTAACATCTAAGAATAATCCATGCAAAACAGATATGCTATGTTTATACTAAAAATAGAATAACTTAGTGAGTCACGCTTTCCTTTAAAACGTCAAAATTCAAATGGATCCTCATTTTAGCATAATTTTGATCTGAACCTTTAATTACCTATCTCAGTTCAGAAAAGTCTCTCTGACCATAAATGTGAAAACATAAAGTATCACTAAAGAAGGGGGCTGTTTAGAACTGTGTACCATCATGCACTAACTGAGTGCTATAAGGAGGTAACGAAATATGGAATATGAAATAGTCGGCAGTTAATATCACTGAAATTTATAACAGCTTCCAAATCTTTAGTTAAGGAGAAATACTTCCCCATGCTCTCCTTCCTCTGACAGCCTTGGAGTCCAATTTGAATTGATGAACCATCAAAATTATTTCTTATTGAAATAAAGCTTTCAGGCTACCCTAAGAGAGTGCTTTGCAAAACTGACTCTGTATGGCCATAGAGGACTCCTGGAGGTACTCAGGGTCAGTTCTGGGAGCAAGTGGGATGGTCCCCACGGTGCTCAGCTGCAGCAGCTCCAGCGCTGGCAGATTCATGGCGTGGTTCTCTATGTAAGGTTTCATTTGAAATGAGGTTTTGCTAAAAGAAAATAATTATAACAACTAAAAATAATGATAACTAAAACCACTGCCTTCAGAAAATATCCCAAGTGTTAAAAAGAAATATTGCTGGGGTAAATTTTAACTACAGAATTAAATAGTTGCTCTTAAGTGAAAGCAAAACAAAATTTAAAAAACATCAAAAAACAAAAAGGAAACACAGCAAATGGTTATTTATTTTTTAACTTCCAAGGACAAAAGTTGTTAAAAAAAAAAAAAAACTGGTCTGAGAGAGAAAGATACTAAGAATTAGAAATTCTAGCATTTTCTTTGCTGCTTGTGAAATGAAGAAAAATAAGTTCTGGTGAAACACAGGCTTTCCAGAAGTGGGGAACGCACAGAAATCAAAATTTGGAGTAGTCTATAGCAACCAGGCTCAGCAGTTTGATTTCTTCTTAGTGAGGTCTTTCATTCTGCTCTTTTTCTGTTTCCACATTGACACTCCACTTCTGCCTGCTCTCAGTACATGCCTAGACAGTCACCTAATCGATTTATTTGCCTTTGTGTTCTCCCCTATGTAATATTTCTTAGAAGCCGCTGCCACATGAATTTTTACTGCACAATCTTTTCAAATAGTCTCTCTTAACCAAAATTTTTAGAGGTCATGCTATATTATGCTACAATCTCTAGACTTGTGTTCAAAGTTCTTTTTATTTAGTCTCTACCTGTCTCTCAAAGCCGACCTCTTCATTTCATTACTGGTATCTTTCCTTGTTCTATTTCTTCTTCTAGGAACGCCCCCACCTCTTTTTCTAAGCTTATCCTCAAATTAGTTCACATCTTTAGCCTTTGCAAAGTTATTTGTAAAAATTTCTTCTGGAAATATTGGAGATATAGCTATGGTGGTCTCTTTCCTTTATCTGCAAATTATTATCTTCAAATAATTATCATTTTATATTGTGTTAATTATTTCCATGCGGCATTTCTTATCTATTGTAAATTACTTTTTGGTATCACCTGAGGTTTTTCTAGTATTTTTTTGGGGGGGATCTGCATGATGAAATGTATTTTGTATTACTATGTAATACACAAGTATAGAAATGCATACTCATAGAACTAACCAAGATAGTAAGCTAAACTCCTTTAGTCTATTTTCCTGGTTAAAAATCTCCTAAATTGATTTTATAACTTACAAAATGGCTATGACTCATGATATGAAAAACACTTTTCTATAAAAATTATTCAGGAATTATTTAGCAATTGCTCATCACAGGAAGAACAAAAACCATTAGACTCATGAAATTCTTAAAGAGCAAACTTCAAATTCTCATGCCCTAGTTACACTGAAGCATAAAGTGAGGCATAAAATCTGTTGACCATGCTAAGGGGTCAGGCAGATTTCAAAGTATAGGAATCCATAGCTCTGATCAGATTTCATAATTCATATATTGTACTAATATATGATTATTATTACTCTATAGAATTGCACTTCCCTTTACAATTCTGTATGTGTTCACATTAAGAATGAGCCTAACAGTATGTTTGCAATTTCCATAGATGAGCGGCAAAATCTACCAAAAAATGATATGATGATGTCTAAAAAACATTCATACCTGAATTTCCCCCGTAATTGGATGAGAGACAACCTTTGTTGCATCAGTGGGCTGCAATATTAAAGAACATATATTAAATTAGTAGATAAACTCTTCATAGAATTTATCATTTCATCACATTCTGAAATTAATTCTTTTTTTTTTTTTGAGTGAATTGTCATAATTTAAGGGACGAAAGGGTTTTGATTTTTTTTTTTTTGGCCAGGGCTGGGTTTGAACCTGCCTCCTCTGGTATGGGGCTGGTGCCCTACTCCTTGAGCCACAGGCACCACCCCTGAAATTAATTCTTATTTGATCAGAGCACAGCACCTGGAAAATACGTTCCATCCATTTGGCTGCTGCAGAATAATGATGTCCACTTCTATTTTTAAATACATGTTTCATTTCATAGTTACATAATCATAATCCTACTTTGAAGGAATTTTCATTTGTCATATTACTTTTCTTATTTATCATTTCTGTTAATCCTTTTCTATTTTAAAATTTCAGATCTTGAGGGTAGAATGTCTAAGTTTACATAGTTTTCATTTCTAACATAAAGTTCAAGTTGTAGTTGGGTCCTTTCCCCAGGGAGTGTGCTGAACACCCTCATGATGTGCATGTTATGTGAGAACCTGCCAATCATCTTCCCCCTCCCTCATTCCATTTCACTCCTTATCTCTCCCCTTTGCTAGACATTATTTGTGTTTTTGTTTTATGTGGGTGTACAGTTGTTTATACACTGGTTTCATATTAGTACTGAATACATTGGATACTTGTTTTTCCATTCTTGTGATACTTAGTAAGAAGAATGTCTTTCAACTCCATCCAGGTAAATACAAAAGATGTAAAGTCTCCATCTTTTTTATGGCTGAATAGTACTCCATGGTTTACATATACATATTCCAGAAATAACTACACACACACACACACACTCGAAACCAAACAATAACAGTATATGTTGGGGAATTACTTTAAACAGGTGCATACCAAAGGGGGGTGTTCAGAGATTATGCTTTCTGAACTATCACCCCCAATCTATGTAGCCAATAATATTGAGTATAATAATTATAATGTATTGGTGGTGAGGAGCTTCTATTTGAGGTTATAAGTCAAACTTATCCAGATTAAAACTATGGCTACAATCACCACATGGGACATGGAGCAAGTAAATGAATTCTTTGAATCTCAGTTTTTTCATCTGTAGAATGGGTTGGGAGTTCACCTATCATCTAAATGAATTATTGCACATGAACCAAATTATATAATATCAAATGCAAAAGTCCTGGTTATTAAGAATAACTACTATGTTTGTAATATTATGACCATGTTAAACCTAAAATCACTGTAACCCTAAAATTGTAGCATGAGTAAATTACATTTCTCCTTTAGATACTTGAGTGTGGTTGAAGAAAGTAACACAAATAAATTAAAGCAAAAGATCTCAGGACAAGTCCTTAATGCATAGTTGAAAATACACGGAGAACTGAGAGGTCCATTGTAGTAATCACGAAAAGTTCGGGAACTTTTCCCAAAAGTAACAAAGTAAGTAAACTTCATATCGTGGTTTGATATGAAAACCATCAGTTTTTTCAAATAAAATGAGATGCTGTTCAAGGCTCTAGACCTATTCTGGGGGTCTTTTGTACTCCAAATTACCCAATTATTAGTCGTTCTATATACTTTCAAGTTAGCATGCAACTTGAACTAGCAATGTGTAAATTCTAATGCTAAAAGACCTATTTCTAGAAAAAAAATGATGTAAGAGTTTGGGGGTTTCCTCTTTTGAGTATGCATTAATTGTGTTTGCATACTTGTGTGCAATTATTTTCAAATATTCCAGATATAACCCCCCAAAAGAAAAACAATAAGAGTATACTTTGAAAATCTGCATACCAATGGGGGAATTTCAGAGATCATAATGACCAGTGAAAACCCCTCCCATAGGTCTGCAGCCAATAATATGGAGTACAAAAATTATAATATATTGATGCTGATAAGCTTCCATTTGAGGTCATGAGGCAAACTCGTTCAGACTGAAATTCTGGCTGAAATTACCACATGTGACCTCAGGCAGGTAAATGAATTTTTTGAATCTCAGTTTTTCATTTGCAGAGTGGGGGGGGGGATTACTTTTCATGTAATATCAATTCTTACACATGTACCAATTTATATAATGACTGATGCAACGGTCATGGTTATTACGCGTGCCCATCACATTTGTACATGCTCACCATGTGAAACTAAAGATCATTGTAACTTTACAATTGTAGTAAAAGTAAATTAAATTTCTCTTTTAGATACTTGAGTTGAGCATAAGGAAAGTAAATGCTAATTTGCAAAATCAGAGTGAAAGGTCTCAGGAGAGGTCTGTGGTGCATAGTGGACAGTATCTGGAGAACAGGGAGTTTTACTGTAGTATTCCCCAATGGCTCAGGAACTCTTCCCAAATAAAATAAAGTAAATAAACATCATGGCACTTTGGACCCATTAATTTTACCAAATAAAATCAGATGCCCTTCAAGACTCTAGAACCATTTGGAGGGTCATATTTCCTCCAAATTCTCTAACTGATTTTTTATTTTATACACTGTCAAATCAGCATACAACTTGAAGTAGCAGTGTGTAAATTTCAATCTTAAAAGACGTATTTCTGGAAAAGTGATGGAAAAGTATAGGGGTTTCCACATTTGAGTATGGATAAACTGCATTTGCCTACCTGTGTGTAATTATTGTCAAATATTTCAGAAATAATCACACAAAAGAAGTTAACAGCATACTTTCAACAGATGCATACCAAAGGGGGGAGGGTTTCAGAGATCCCTTTGCACTCCCAAATATGGACTACCATAATTAAATTTGTGGTGAGGAGCTTCAGTTCGAGCTTATGAGTCAAATTGTCCAGAGTGAAATTCTGGCTTCAATTACCACATGTGACCTCAAGCAGGTAAATGAATTTTTTGAATCTCAGTTTTTCATCTGCAGAGTGTGGTTGGGGAGTTTACCTTTCCTATAAAATCAATTATTACATATGAACCCATTTATATAATGACTGATGCAACATTCCTGGTTATTAAGTATGCCCACCATGTTTGTAATATTCTCACCAGATGAAACCAAAAATCACTGTATCCCTAAAATTATAGTAAAAGTAAATTAAATTTCTCTTTTAGATACTTGAGTTGAGCATAAAGAGAGTAAAACACTGATTTGCAAAGTCAAACCAAAGGCCTCAGAACATGTCTGCAGTGCATAGTGGAAAATATTTGGAGAATAGGGAGGTCTAATGTAGTATTCCCCAAATGCTCAGGAATTTTTCCCAAATGAAACAAAGTAGATATACATTGTTCTTGGGACCCATTAATTTCTCCAAACAAAATGAGATGCCTTTCAAGGCCCTAGAACTATTTGGGGGGTCACTTGTCCTCCTAATTCTCTAGTCATTTTTTGTTCCATATACTGTCAAATCAGCATACAACTTGAAGCAGCAATGTGTAAATTTCAATTTCATTTTTTTCTGGAAAAATGATGGAATAGTATAGGGATTTCCATGTTTGAGTATGGATAGTGTTTGCATACCTGTGTGTAATTATTTTCAAATATTCCAGAAATAACCATAAAACAGTGAAAGTACTTTGGGGGACCCCTTTCAACACATGCATTCTATTGGTCCCTGGTTCAGAGATCATCCTGATACCCCCATGTATATACAGCTGGGAAGACGGAGTACAAGTATTATAATGTATTGGTGGTCAGGAGCTTCTGTTTAAGGTTATGAGTCAAACTGATCCTGATTAAAATTCTGGCTGTAATTACCACATGTGACCTTAGCATTAGCATTTAAGTAAGTTTTTTGATTTTTAGTTTTTTCATCTGTAGAGTGGGTGAGAGCTTACCTTTTGTCTAAAATCAATTAATACACACAAATCAACTTACACAGAGTCTGATACAACAGTAGTTGTTATTATATATGCTCACCACGTATGGAACATTTTAATCATGTTATTCCTAAGATCATTGTTACCCTACAATTGTTGTAAAAATAAATTAAATTTCTCTTTTAGATACTTGATTGAGGATAAAGAAAGTAAACACTGATTTCTAAAGTTAAAGCAAAGTGTTTCAGGACTGGTCCTTGGTGCACTGTTGAAAATATTTTGGGAATAGTCAGGTCTAATGTAGTTTCCCCAGAAGGCTCACAACTATTGCCGTATTAAAAAAACAACATAAATGAACTTCAATGCAGTTTGTTCTCCTTAGTTTTTCCAATCAAATGAGATGCCATTTAAGGACCCAGAGAATAAACATTGAATCCAACAGCAACAGAGACCTTCATACCCTAATAGATTCATGGAATCTATATAACGTTATGCTACATGACAGCTGAGTCAAAGATGAAATTGAGAAGGAAATCATGGGCAGTGCCTGTGACTCAGTGAGTAGGGCACCAGCCCCATATACTGAGGGTGATGGGTTCAAATCTGGCGCTGGCCAAACTGCAACAAAAAATAGCTGTGCGTTGTAGTGGGTGCTTATGGTTCCAGCTACTCGGGAGGCTGAGGCAAGAGAATCGCCTCACCCTAAGAGCTGGAGTTTGCTGTGAGCTGTGATGCCACAGCTCTCTACCGAGGGTGACAAAGTAACACTCTGTCTCAATAAATAAATAAATAAATAGACAAAGAGAAGAATATTAGGTTTCTTGAACAAAACAGTAATGAAGCTAGAAGCTGTCAAAACCTGTGGGACACTGCAAAGATTGTCCTAAGAGAAAAATTTATGGCACTGGATTCCTTCATCAAGAATACAGAAAGAGAGGAAGGTGACAACCTGACGGACCATCTGAAGCAACCAGAAAAGGAAGAACAATCCTACCCCAAACACAGCAGAAGATAAGAAGTAACCAAAACTGAAGCAGAATCAAATGGATCTGAAAACACAAGAATCATTCAGAAGATCACTGAAACAAAAAATTGGGTTTTGAGATTAATAAAATTGATAAATCCTTGGTCAGACTAACCAAAAACAGAAAATAAGATCTCTAATAACTTCAATCAGAAACAAGAAAGGGAAAATGACAGCAGATCTGACAGAAATCCTAAAGATCCTTAACAATCACTGTAAAAACTCTGCCCAG
This sequence comes from Galagoides demidoff, assembly GCA_963574575.1. NCBI lineage: Eukaryota > Metazoa > Chordata > Mammalia > Primates > Galagidae > Galagoides > Galagoides demidoff. The sequence goes on from CAUYQV010054683.1 coordinate 58,558, forward strand.
AAATTTGAAAGTGTGGAGAAAATGGATCAAAACCTGGAAACCCATCACCTTCTCAAACTCAACTAGAAATAATGAGAATTGTCTTTATTGAAAACAATGTGGAAGCTACTCAAAAATTAAACATAGAACCACCACATGATCCGACAATCCCATCGCACATACTGGGAATATATCTGAGGGGAATGAAATCAGTGTGTTGAAAAGACATCTGCCTCGCCATCTTCACTGCAGCTCTAAATACAGCGGCCCGGATGCTGGAGTCAACCTAAGTCTCCATCAACGGATGGTAGAGAAAACTACTCAGCCTTAAAAAAGAAGAAACTGTCATTTGTGACATTATGGATGAACTTGGAGACATGATATTAAGGTGGGACAATTCAGGCATGATCTCTCTCATATGGGGAATCCAAAAATGTTCAACTCATAGAGGAGAATGGTGGCTACAAGGGGTTGTGAGGAAGGGAAGGATTGATCAAAGGGTACAAAGTTTCTGTCATGTAGGAGAAATATGTTCAAATCATCTATTGTGCAACATGGTAACTACAGTCAATCACAATTATCTTCTTGAAAATTGCTAAGAAAGTCAATTTTAAGTGTATTACCACACAGTAATGTTAATCAGCTCAATTTAGCCCCTTTTAAAATGTGTCCGTATGAATACTTCAGAGCATCATCTTGTACAGGATAGAGTTATATAACTTTTGTTTGTGAATTAAAAAATAAAAAATTAAAACATAATTAATATTGTATTCTATAGTGGTTACTAAATTTGAAAAGAAATTGTCTTCAAATACATTCAAATTATATTTTGATAACATAGAAACATCTAAAAACCAATCTAGTACTAATTAGGTTGGCATTTGATTGGACTAATTTGTAAATTATTTTATAACAATTATTAAAATAGAGACTCCATGAGGCAACTCTTCAAAATTAACATATAACTGCATGTGGTAAAATGTAGTTGTGTTAAAATCTATTTTGAAATTCAGTCTAACTGGCTTTGAAATCACTTTTTTACTAAAGTTTTGCCGTATTTAATTTAAAGCAAGTCATTTATAATGCAACAATTAAGGTCAACCTATCTTTCTTATTTGCTTCTGTGTAAAGGGATTTTTTGTGACATATGCTGTACTTTTACAGTTAGTAAAACAAACTTATCTTTTTATTGTTTCAGGTTCATTGAAGGTATATAAAATTAGGTTACACTGTTTGCATTGTTAAGTAAAGTCCGTCTTATAATTTTGTCCTGCCTCCAAGAGGTGTGCCATATACCATACCACCCGACCCCTCCCTCTCCGGGATCCCTGCTCCTTACTTCCTGCATCCCCCACCTTGAATTGATTTGAGTTTTTCTCTTATATTGTTATGTATTAGATCATCTACTGGCTTCACATTACAACTGAATACATTCTTGCTTCTTCATTCTTGTGATGCTTTCCTAAGCATAATGTGTTCCAACTTGATCCAGATTAATACAAAAGATGTAGTATCCATCCTTTTTAATGGCTGAATAGTATTCCATGGTATACATATAGCACAGATTGTTAATCCATTCCCAGGTAGATGGGCATTTAGGTCATTGCTACATTTTGGTGATTGCAAATTGAGCTGTGATAAACAGTCTAGTGCAAATGTTCTTGTGATAAAATGATTTTTTTTCTTCTAGGCATATGTCTAATAATGGGATTGCAGGATCAAATGGGAGGTCTGATTGAGGATTCACCCTACTTCCTTCCAAAAAGGTTGTATTAATAATCTTTATTTTTTGATGTCTAAGCATAGCCTACCTCTCACATATATCTCACCACATAAAGACAAACTTGTACTCATGTTTAAACACAAGAATACTTTTCCCCATGTATTTGTTAACCATAGCAATAGTTTTTCTTAGAAATCCAACTTGGGAGGGACATATTATAAAGTGTTTACATTTTCATCTGATTTTTATAAGGTTAAAAATTAATTCTATGTTCCCTTTTAATTCCCTACCAACTTTGAGATAATAGTTTTGGAAACATTTATTTCAAATGAAGATTTGCAACAAGAAAACATTATTAGTATGAGATTAGGAATAAAATTCGAAATGGTGATAATATATTACTGTTTTCTCTTATTTATAGCTTAAATGATCTCACTATGTCTTTTTTACTTTTTACTTAAATATAAATTTAATGTAAAGTCTATCTTTTTCTATTTCCAAAATGATGCAAAGCTAATATCCTACACACACACACACACACACAAACCAGCAATTCATGCAACAGCTAAGAGAAAGAACCATGAAAAATGAAGCATGAGGCATTTTTTCAAGTTCCTTATAATAATAACCACTGAAATATTTTAAGAGATATGGAAATACATCATTTTGAACATGTATTGATTAGTTATATGCTCAGAAGAGGAAAAATGTTTTTGTTGTGATAGATCCCCAGGGTATGAGAAATCACAAGACACACACTTCAGAAAATGATGCCGTCCATCCTATCTCTGGTGAGTGGAGGTCTAGGGAGCAGGCAGGACAGAGGTCCCCGGCACACTCTCACCTTGCTGCTGCTGTGCTTCTTTTTGCTCACTGAGGGCGACCCTGGCTGCCCAGGGCTGGGAACTGAACTGGATCCCGCTGACGTCGGACCTGAATGAACGTGAGATCCTTTTTCAACTACCGATGACAGAACCAGCGGTGACTGCTGTAGAGAAACCTTCTGGAGTTCTGCTGCCAACTGCTTCGGATCAACCCCGGGGGATTTTGCTTTATCCACTACAACAAAAGGAAACAGCTTTGTATATTTCTTTCTTTCATGGACATTTAATAACAAGGAACTATTCAAGTTCTAGGTGACAAAGGCAAGATATTTACATATAAAGTAAGCTAAACATTTAAAATTAAATTAACTAACGGCACTTTCATGTATCCATTTCTAAGGAACTCTAGAAGGCTCAGGGAAAAGTGACATAATGTTAAATGACAAAGGGACATTGAAATGCCCATTACATCTTCATTATTTTTTTTTACTGTTTTACACAGAGAATTGTATGAATGATGCAATATTCTATTTTATCCATTGGACTTAATTTGCATGACTGGCTATTTTCCCTTCTCTAAATCTTATATAACTTCTCTAAGGTGAAAATTTCAAGGAGTACATTTATATTCATAAATGTAGTATGATTCTTGTGTGCTTAGACTTAGTGTGCGCTGTTTAGTACAGTAACCCAGACTCCTAAATTGTGGTATAAGCATAGGAAATACTCAAAAAATAGACTTAACTTTTTTTAACAGATTGAACATCGGAAAAAAGTGGTCACTTTAAATTTTATAATTCATCTAATAAATTTTTGGATTATATCTGTCATCCAAGAGTTCAATCTATTTCTTATATACTTACAAAATTATGTGTTGATTTTTATTATAAAAAGGCACTCAAGGCTTGGCGTGTGTAGCACAGTGGTTACAGCACCCAGGCTGGCAGGTTCGAACCTGGTCTGGGTCAGCTAAACAACAATGACAACTCCAACAAAAATACGGCTGGGCTTTGTGGCAGGCACCTGTGGTCCCAGCTACTTGGGAGTAAGAGAATTTCTGGAGCCCATGAGTTTGATGTTGTTGACCTAGTAAGACTCTGTTTCCAAAAAAAAAAAAAGTCCTCAAAAAGTTCAGGAATAAGTGTTTCAAAATCTAGTTATGCTAAAAAGAATCAGGTATATCTACAAATTATATAATACCTGGCCAGGCATGGTACCTCACACCTGTAAACCCAGCACTTTGGGAGGCTATAGTGGGAAAAGCTCTTGAGGCTAGGAGTTCAAGACCAGCTTGGGCAACATGTGAGACCCTGTCTCTAGAAAAATAGAAAAAATAGCCAAAATGGTGGGATGAAGAGCCTCACCTGAGCCCAGGAGTTCAGCCAGTGAGCTAGGATCTAACCATTGTACCCTAACTCTGGCAATAGAGCAAGACCCTGCCTAAAAAACAAAATAAAAAATAAAAATACATAAGACCAAAGAAATTTGGCTCCATAAATTGCTTTACAAAATTAATTTCTTAAAAGAATTAAAACTATGAGCTCACACTGCGAGGATTTCATGAATTTCTTTAATTCTAACATGCTAATAAAGATGTCTTACCCTGAGGTACAGCTACCAGGCTTTTAATTTTCTTTATAATTATGTAAATATACAAAACCTGTAACTGTATCTTTGCCTGCAGCTACATTTATAAGGGTTTCTTCCCCCTCCACTCCGCTCCCTCTGCACCTGATTCTCCAGCTACAGCTTGGTCCCTGGGGAAGGCAAATCACTTTCACTTACCAGCTTTGGGTGGCTCATGAAGCTCCAGGTGCTGGGGGTTTTCAGAATCAGATAGCATATTGAGGTCCCTAAAAATTAAAACGAAACATTAAGAAAAACACGGAGGAAGCCTCTGACAAAAGGCCATCTTTTCCAACTACCTTGAGTTATTTTTTTCAGTAGGTAAATGAGAAGTGGTTAATGATGTAAAGCAACTCCAAAGCATGCTTACCCTTCTAAACCAATGTAGATTTGCAATGCTTTTAAACGTCAGAGCTGATAAAAATGAGTATTTAAGGTGAAATCTTTATGGATTAGAGGTAATTTCATCTTTAAGTACTATACATCCATGAAATCTAAGTGGGTTCAGGCTTTCATTTAAATGAAGCAAGTTTCAATAAAAGCATGAAAGAGGAGAGCTGTTGACACAATCAGAAACTAAATTAGCTGAATTCTTTCTCTGCTTTCAACTTGGATTCCAAACACAAATCTATAAAACTTGTATTCGCTTTATTTTCTAGTTACAGAAAATCTTGCTGACTGGCAAAGGTTCCACCTTAACAAGTTTAAATTAAAAGAGCCATGAATAGCCAAAAAAATGGAAACAGAAAGATGGGGAAAAACTCACAGTCTTACACATATTTCTGCTTCCCCACTTTGCTGACTAATGATGCTCTGGACTTCTTCGTATGTCTTAGCAGTTAAGGGAATTCCATTCCATTCCAATACCTGCATGCCTGAAAAGAGAAAATGGAATAAAAATCAAACAAGCATGCGTTTTATCTCTAGTCTGGGCACGTGGGACATAGAACATTGCATTTAAAAACCAGCTCAGCACACCATTTCAGAGAACAGCAGTTCAAAGTTCTCTGGAATATTTATACCAAAACCTTGATGTAGTTTGATCACATCAACTTACCTGAGCACATAAAAGATACATAACACGACATGCAAAATTTTGCTTTTGAAAACCTATAAATACAATATTGTCAAATGCATGCATCTTGTTCACACTGCTATGTGTATAATATTAAATATATATATATTACTTAGGACAATTTTGTAGAGGAAGGGAAAAAAAGAAGCAATTACAACTACCAATATAATTTTCTTGTGAGAAGGAAACTAGTAGAGTGTAGATTTCTGTATTCTAACAAAGTGGTAGAATACAGAAGTGAGTGATAGAAAAAAACATTAGGATTTCCTCGTGTAGCTCCCCTTCAGAAACTATCATAGCTTTGCTTTTGCCCAGATGTAACAGGTTGTCATTTTGTATCTTTTTTTTCATTGTGTGTCAGATATTCTAGAATAGAAGAGTAACAGGAGTGTTGCAGGAATGGCAGCCGCCCAGGTCTGTGGTCTATGCAGTAGTAAAGACCCTATGCTCAGAAAAGGTCCATGCTTGGTTTAATGCTCTGCTGGTATCTTGGAATTCTTAATGACATTTGAACAAAGAGCATATATTTTCATTTTGTGTTGGTTCCTGCAAACATGAAGCTTCCCTGGACAGGTCATTTTATTTTTTTCTCTCTAGAATGATAATTTCATATGAGAAAGAGTAACACATTAGTATTTCAATATGCTACATCTATTTCTTTGGTCCATTTTATATGTGCTGTCAAAATAATTCAGAGGTGCATTTCTGGTATGACTCACATTGTCCTACTAGGAGTGGCTGTGTGAGCTGAATAGATATTAGATGAAACAATTCAATGTCGTGCCCAAAAATTTGCAAAATTTTCCTGGTTTTATCAGAGATAAATGTTTGTCTTCCATAACTATGCTGTAATTTAAATCAAAAGAAATAACTGTTGAACAATTCAGTTTCTGATGGCTTCACATATGCCTATGTGAAATTTCCTATGGCTCCCCATTGATTTTGATGGAAAATTCCAAACATGGCATGATCGTCTCTTTAAAACATACCATTTGCTATGACATGGATTGAAATAACCCAAGCTCAGAAAGACAAATCTTGCATGTTCTTACATTATGTGGGAGCTAAATATTAAAAATAACTGATCCCATGTAGAGTGAGAGTAGAATGCTGGTTACCAGGAAGGGTTGTAAGGGTAGGGGAAGAAGGAGGGATGGCTAATTGGTACAAAAATATAGTTAGAAAGTTAGAGAGCATGAACAATATTTGATAGAACAACAGAGTCCCTATAATAAAAAATAAGGGCATACTGTAAAGGAACTAAAAGAGTGAAATTAGAAAGTTCCTAACACAAAGATATATGCTTGAGGTGATAAATACCCCAACAAGGCTGATTCGATGTGTAGACTTGTATCAAAACATCACATGTGTCCCATAGAGATATACAACTATTATGTACTCATAATGATTAAAAACAAAAGTATTAATGATCATAATGTACACTGAAAAACATATTGTCAGTTGCAATTAAGTGAGGGAAATGCGTTTACACTATAGTCAAATGGCAAAGAAGTCCGCGAAGAGGCTCACAAGCACACAAACCAAATGACTGTCCGTAACTTACTCCAAGAAAACTTTGTCTTCAGGTGGGCCTTATGTCTATTTCAACAATCCCAGGCTGTTGCTCACAGAAAATAAGAAAATTACCTAAAAGACAGTGACAATACTACTAAAGAAAAACGCAGCACGCTGAAAGAGGAAACACAACACTGGTGTTTAAGTCGGGAGAAAAAGCACATTTTTGAATAGATGATTTTGAATGGAAGCAAATTAAGATGTTATAATTTAAAAATTGCATTGTCACATTTCTGCAGCAGTATGAATGAAATAGGCACATTATTTTCATGCTTTTTGTGTTGCTTTTACCTGTTTGTTCTTAATAGCTCAAAGGGAGAATTTGTAAAACTTAACTATCTTGTAAAAGGAAGGATACTTTTAGTCATAAAAAAATAAAATTATTTAGTATTCTTAATGAAATCATTTAAAACATTATCCAGACAAACAGGGTCTTGCCTAGATATATACCTGACACCGTGAACTACAGGATCCACTCTGCCCCATCCCAGGGGAGCTGACCTTCTTTTCCCTCCCCTCAGTTTCCGACCAGAGCCCAAAAGATTGAGCCAAGTTTTGAGCCTGGTGTGATACCCATGGTGGTACACGATGAGGATGATGACTACTTCAACACGGTCAGTTAGTAACACTCGCCCCTTCTACTGTCTCTCTAACTTCCATCAAATCCTGCAAGAACCATATTCAAATAGGAAGTGAAATACAGGTATAACAAATCACACCTTATTTATTTCATAAGACAGTTTTAGTAGTTGTGAAAATTAAATATCTGGTTTCAAATACGCTGCATTTGAAAAATACTTAACTGCAAAATCCTATAAGCGATTTAAAAATGTCGGCAAAAGACTGTTGAAAGTCATGGTACTCTGTGAAAGTAACAAGGCAGTATTTCATCATTCAACAGGTTTTAAGGTAAGGATTTTCAAGTTTAAAGTAGTTTTTTTTTTTTTTTTTTTTTTAACTGAGGGTGTTTTAGAAAGATTTTTGTAAGATAGTGTACATGATACAGAACAGGTGGGGCCCAGCCAGCTTAGCTGAGCTAGGCTGGAGGACCCGCCGCCTGCACCTTGGTGGTGTTGGTGCAGCAGCCGGCAGAGGAACCAGTGGCCTGGAGCGTAGGCAAAGAAGGAGAGCCTCCCTCCCACACCGGAGGCCAAGGGACTCGACAACTGCTGGGGAGACACCGGCATCTTGGTGTCTCCTTCCCTTTACATTTATGACTAAATAGGAACCCCCATTTCCTATGCCTAGGTCAAGTTCATGTAAGTTTCCTAGACCTCAGTTCTGTGAATAGACTATGTCCATTCATTAATACGTTCATTCACCTTCCTCCCCCACCCCCCATGCACAGAACTATATCCATTCATTTCCTGGCCTCATCCCAGGCACCTATATATACCACTAAATGGAGAGAGACAGAGAAAAACCGGGAGAGCTTTTCTCTCCCGACTTGGGTTTTCTCTCCCTACTAGGAACTTTAGTGTTTTTGTATTCTTTCCTATAAATAAATTCTGTCTTGCCACTGATCTGTGGTCTGTGGATTTATTCTTCTAATCACCGAGACCAAGAACTTGAAAGTCTGGTATCAGATTTGGCAAGCCAGCCAGGAGACAAGACGAAATTCCAGTATCATACTCATGAATGATGATATTTGCTACTTAGCATTATGAATTAGCTTTTTATTTTCTTTATGTTCAAATTATCACAAATTCTGTGGTATACATTGGTCAAAGTTGAGAGCGCATGGATGCACTTCTCTTCTATTCTATCCCTCCAAAGCGCCTATCCTAATAGCTTCTAATAAGGTAAGTAAGACATAGTTTGGATGTGCTGCATACACACCCCTGATGATTTCTTGCTCAAAATTTCATACTTAATAGGTAACTAAATACCAGCAAAGACAATAATGAAGTAATTTTAGAATTTCTAATTTTTACAAAATTAATCAACAAAAAACATTATCAAGTAAATGTTCCATAGCTTCTAGGTCTGTTTAATTTTGTATACTCCCTAAACTGGCAAAAGCTATTCTTGTTTTTATAGTATAAAATTTTATGTTATGCTATTTCTCAGTTTAACATTTGCCATTACCTCAAAAACATCTTTATCGATTAAAATTATTCAGTTGGCAAAAATCTTACAGATTATTGAACATCAAGCATATATCACACAAAAACTCATGAATTTTACCCATTTTATTCATTCCACAAGTGTCTTTCTAATACCTCACATCTAGCAGGCACTACATAATTTGTCACTTTTGTTTATGTCTACTATTTTAAGTTGTTATAAAAATAATTGATATCAAAATCTTTTAGAAAAAATTAGAAATGTCTTGGCAGTCGGTAAAGCTGATTCACAGAAAAGGAAATCCAAAAGTATTGCAAGCGTTTGAAGAAAAGCCCAGCTTCATTGGTGATTAGGAAATGCAAATCGGAGCAATAATGACGCACTACCTAAGTGCCCCCATATTGGAAAAAATTAGGAACCAGAAAATGCCATGTGTTGACTAGGTTGTAGGGTCAGGGGACCTTGACTTCCCTAAGGGAAGGAGACTGTATCTGCATAGAAAGTTGTTCTAGTTTATTTCTACTCTATGATGTGAGAATACATGACTAAAAATGGGTTTAAAAACTAAAAAAAAAACCTTACAACTTACAAGCATGTAATTATTTTATTGAGAATGCAGATGAAAATAACCATTCTGGAGCAGTCTGGCAGAATGTAGTTAAGCTCAGCACATGTGCACCCCATCACCAAGAAACTCTATTCTTGGGTGTCTATTTATGGGGAGGAGAGAGTATGGGGATAAATGGTCACTGAGAGTGTAGTTAATGCAAATGGTGGAAATACGTGGCAGAGGTTGGAATTAACAGACCACGGTAAGTATTACCATGAGAAAGTGGATTCATCTTAAAATCTTTGCCAGGTTAAAAATAAGAGACAAACAGGTTCTGATCTACAGGGTAGTGCCATTTATGTCAACTTATATATGCACACAAACGAGCATTATATATTTTGTGAATAAATAACATTCATCTCATAAATTATACTAGTTACTGCAGGGAGGACAGGGTAAAGGGAAAAGAAAAGAAGATAAAAGAAAATAAATGAGTTAGTAAGTGAATGAATGAAAAACACACAGGAATGAACTTTGCATGAATCAATGAGGTTGCTGTGCCATGAAATGAGAAGCTGATGTAGCCAGGAATGCCCCCGTCCCCTCAAAAGCGCAAACCTAATTCAAATAGATGAACCTACTTATTTTATTTTTACCTACTTATTATTATTTTACAATGTCTTCCACATAAGCTTATTTATCATGACTATATAATTTCCTAAATTCTGACACTTACCTGAGTCTTCTACAAAGTACCAGGAAAAGAGCAACTGAATTTGCCACCTCCCCTGGCTGAATAAATAGTGAACATACCTCACAGGGGTGCTTCAGTGTTCCAAGCAATCGTCCACATCCATTATACTAACTGCTCATTCATTCTGAAGTCAGACAGTGTTAATGGATGAGAAATACAAAGACAAATGGATGGATTTCACTTTCTAAAATTTATGTATTTTGGTATTTCATAATTCTGATCTATTTGTATTTCACAATTTTGATCTATTTCTATGTTAACATGAAAAAACGAAAGGTAAAGAGGAAGGATAGAAGAAAGAAAAAAGGAAAGGGGACAAAAGAAAGCAAGAGAGGAAGAGGTACAAGGGAAGGAAGCGGGAATCTTTAGTAAAAGGAAAAAATAGTACACATATTTGAACATGTCTTGCATAATTATTTATAGGAAGAGACACAGTGATGACAAGACGTTCAAAACTCAGGTATGATTTCCTGAAAAAAACTCATTTGTAAGTATATTTTTAAATTTTTATTTATACATATCATTTGTGCATATTTATGAGGTACATATGATACTGTGTTATATGCACATAATGTGTAATGACCTAATCAGGGTTATTAAGATATCCATTACCTCAAATATTTATCATTTCTTTGTGTTGGGAACATCTCAAAGCTTCTCTGCTAGCTATTTTGAAATACACAAGACATTATTATTAACTTTCCTACTATGCTCTTGGACACTAGAACTTATTCTTTCTACCTGTATTTTGTAACCAATTAATGACTTTCTATATTCCCACCCCCAAAATATTCCTCTGGTAATCACCATTCTACTCTATCTGCATGAGAACTACTTTTTTTTCGCCTACATATGAGCGAGAACATGAGCTTATTTCACTTAACACGATGATCTCCAGTTTAATCCGTGTTGCTGCAAGTGATGTGATTTCATTCTTATTTATGGCTGAATATAATTCCCAGGGCATCTATACCAAATTTTCTTTATTCATTACTAAAATCTTACAGTTAGAAAGTATCTTGCTGAAGTGCTAATCTCATAATATTGCTATTTTTGCCATTATTATTATTGCTATTATTTTTACTCTTGGAACTTGTGTTTCAAGCAAAACTTAGAATAGACCCTCAATTTGGCTTGGTGCCTGTAGCTCAGCAGCTAGGGCACCAGCCACATGCACTGGAGCTGGTGGGTTCCAATCCGGCCTGGGCCTGCCACAGAACAATGACAAATACAAGGTAGAAATAGCTGGGCATTGTGAAGGGAGCCTGTGGTCCCAGCTACCAGGGAAGTTGAGGCAAGAGAATCACTTAAGCCCAAGAGTTTGAGGTTGCTGTGAGCTGTGATACCACCGCACTCTATCGAGGGCGATATAGTGAGACTCTATCTCAAAAAAAAAAAAAAAAAAAAGACCCTCAATATGCAAAATACACAAAACTGAAAGCAAGCCCTCACCATTCTCCAGTTCTCACGCCGTTAAGTATGTTCAGACACATGTGTAGGGAAAACTGTTTCCCTGATCTTCAGGAATGAATTATGAATTTAAAATTATCTTAAAACATGAATAACAGCATAAGAATAATTCATATTAACTTGGACACTGTCTGTTTACTGTTCTTTTTTTTTTGGCCAGGGCTGGGTTTGAACCCGCCACTTCTGGCCTATCGGGCTGGCGCCCTAGTCCTTTGAGCCACAGGTGCCGACCCCATACTGTCTCTTAAGATATACAGCAAGGAAGATAATCTTAATTGTGTTTTACTGAAAATGGAATCTGAATTGGTTTAAAAATATAATATTTTTAATAATTCTAATAATAATGCTTTCAAATATAATTCTATATAGGTGTGATATTTAGCATTAAAAAATTAAAATTTACCTATCTTTCACTCAGTAGTCTGTATACTATTTTCATATAGATAAATACTTTTCAGAAATGTGTTTTATGAACCCCCTTGCTGCTAGGAGCTAACTGTGGACACTTTGCCTTTACCCTCTTTAAACTGTGTTCATACTCAGCTTTTTTCCATCTGTTGTGCCCTTGAGCAAGCTGGTTCATCCTTGACTCCCTCCCGTGGCTGTATTTGCTAGATAACTACTCTAGTGTATTTTTACTCTTTGAAGGGAAAAATACAATGACTGTGACAGGATGAGAAACAAAACAAGTATTTGTTTACAAATGCAATTTTTTGAGCTGCCAGTTTATATGACAAATTGAAAAATACTTCAGAATTCTAAAATTTCCATCTAGCTTTTAATTATTTTCCTTCCCTGTAACTTTTCCTCTGATAATATAGTGTATGCTCAATCATAGAAATCACGTCATCTCATTTTTCTTTTCTGCGCCTCCCACATTTCCTCCCAGGGCCTTCTCCTGTCAAGTATTCAGGCTTCTTGATTGGTCTTGACTCCCAGGGGCTCTGTTGGTATCACCTGTCCCTAGTTTCTCCTCCTGGACAGTGCTACATTTGTTCCTAGATTGGTTAACTCAGGGGTTGGGACATCCTGTCTGAAGTTTGAATATAAACTTTGGTTTAAAAATGTCTGCCAAGCAGAAAAAGTACCTAGTGCTAAGGTCAGCTGAATCCAAAGTTAATTTAAATTCAAATGACAAAATTTTACTATATCAAATCATACATTTTCAAAATATGTCAGATGTCAAAATTTCTAGTAAAATATGAAGATAATAGAATTTTAAACTCATTAGAAGTTGTAATGCAAATTCCATAAATATATATTCTTCCAAATTTTAATAATATTAAATATAAATACATAGCAGTCGGGAGGGACTTTCTACTCTTTTGCTTTAAGCCACTGTATATTTTATATTGAACATAAAGTGAATGAAACAGATTGTTATACAAACGTATATTTTATGATAATATATTCTATTTCTATCCCTGGATGGGATTGTTGACATTTAGAGAAACGTTATACAGCTTGGACATATTTTAAAATAGCTCAGAATTAGGTAAGTTAAATTCTTTATTTGAAACTATTCCTGATTTCAGGATCTTTAACAATTTACTCTCCATGTCTCTTTTCTCACTTGCATTTTTTAAAACAAACAGTTAAAACCACCAAAGTCTGGCTTAGATGAACTCTCAAATGAAACTGAATTATATATTTTTTAATTCTTTTCACCACATTTTGAACAGAAAAAATATCTAAGAAATATCAAAGACTACAGTTGAGCTAAGTTGATCCCAACTTCTTTTCTTTGGGTGAGTACATTGAAAGTGTTTAGAATCAATGACTTCTCTACTCAAATATCTACACCAGACTTCACTCCAATCATTAAGAATAAGCACCATTGTTAAGTAAACAAATTCTCACATACTGTGTAGTATTAATTGTTAACAGTTAAAATATCACCCGTGGAAGATTTCATGAATCAATGCACTATAAAAGCCTGAGCCACCACCAGTCTCTAGCCAGCGGCTCTCAAGCTGTGAGTCGCGACCCACCGGAACTGTATTAAAGGGCTGCGGCATTAGGAAAGTTAAGAACCACTGCTAGACTAATGCTAAAAAGCAAACAAGATCCTGGTAGATGTTCTAGTTTTAATCTCTTATGTATTTAATAAGTAGCACCTAAGAAGTGACATAACTTGTCTCATATCACACAATTAATAATAGTACATATATATGAACCTCGAGCATCCCTTGGGCCAATGCTTATATCAGCAATTAGGAAAACTCATTCAATTTATACCAATGAAACCCACATGCTAGTCCACCAAACACAATATATTACTTATAATGCCATTTTAATAACAACAAAGCATGACAATTTAGAAATTGCATTAATTATCTATATGCCAATATTTGAAGACTTGGACATGCAAAATCTGAAGACATTATTAGACAAACAGAAAGTTGGTTCTGTGGCGTGTATCATTTTATGGTGGATAAATAATGATAGTAGGGAATGAGCAGGTAAAATCTGAGCGGGTCCTTTATCGCTATTCCTCATCCCACCCCTAGAAAAGAAGCCAATATCACATTTCTTCCGGCACATTGATGGGAAATTATGCTGATCTCTGTTGGGAAGGAAAATAATAGAAAAATAAAAGGAATGGGAAATAAAGAGTCAGTTCTAAGAGAAGATGATAGTTTCAGGCTCTAAAGAAAGTAGAGACTGGCCTTGTTCTTGCTTACGTACCAGGCAAGATGACATTTCTTCAAAGAAAAGTTGCTATGAGTTGCTTTTAGAAAACTGTGCTTTAGATTCTGAGACTCTCATTGTAGACAAACATGTGTACAAGTTAGAGAGACACCCATTCCCAGGAATTGTGTTGGCTTTGACACTGTGCTCCCAGGGGCATGGGTCAATATACAGAAGCTCCAAATCCATTGTTGTAGAATGAATAATACCTTCACTGGGAATTTCCTCAGCACACATGGGGAAGGAGACATCACATCACCAAATAATGAATGTGATTTAATTTCTTACCAACACATGCAGGGAAAATTAAAACTGATAACATTTGATTTACAGGAAAAATGTAATGTGTTTCTTGTACTCCAATGTGACTGTTGCAAATTCATGCTTTTTAAACATAGTTGAGGTGAATCAGGAAATATAATTAGCTATGATTTGTGGACCAACTTGACAAAGATTATTATGACAGGATTCTGTTTTTAATCACTATGGCCATTAAAATAATCTAGTTTTCTAGTGCAATATTTCCTATAAGGATTGGTATAGTTGCCAAAAGTCATTTTAGGGTTATGATTTGTTCTATTTGGAATTTTATGTGTTATTTGAATCAGAATAAATCAGAAAGTAGCTGAAGGAGGCAGAAGAAAAGTATTTGTTACTATTAATATGATTTTACTGGTCCCTAGAAAATAATGTAACGTAGTTATCTAATAATAATCGTATAATGTCATCTCATATGTAGTAGATTGGAATTTATAAAGAAAAGCTTATAAACTTATAAACTTGAATCTACTTCAAATGAGATGGCTTTTCTTAGTTCAATTTCCCAATTAATTTTGTTAAAATGCCCAGAGTAGAAGCTAACTTTCTAATAAAATTATATTAACAGATTAATACTGTCTGCTATAGTTTGAATGTTCCCTCCAAAATCCACATTGAAATTTAGTTGCCAATGTAAGTTTTGAGAGGAGGGGCCTTTAAGAAGAGACGAGTTCTTAAGAGCTCTGTCTTCACAAATGAATTAATGCCATTATCAAGGAGTGGGTTAGTTATCACAATTGTAGATTTCTGATAAAAAGTATGAGTTTAGCCTGACTGGGATTCATCATTGGAATACAATATTGGTCTAATGTACACAAATCAATGAATATAATAGTTAGCATTGACAGAATAAACAAAAAGTATACACTAATCCCAATAAATGTAGGAAAGCATTTGAAAACTTCCACATCATTTCATGACATACACTCTTAACAAATTACATGTAGAAAGGATACATCAAAATAATACAGGTCACATATGACAGGCTTACAATCTAATACTATAGAAAATGGTGAAAAGTTGAACGCTTTTCCTCTAAGGCATAGGTATACACTTTTACCAGATCTATCCAATGTAGTACTGAATGTTCTAGCCAGAGCAAGTAGGCAAGAAGAAGAAATAAATGCCATCTGTATTAAGAAGGAAAAGATGAAATGGTCTCTGTTTGCAGATGACATGCTTTTACAATATATAGAAAACCCTAAAGACGCCACCAAAGTATTATTATCATTAACAAAATCCAGTGATATTACAGGATATAAATCAATATACAAAGATCAGGTAAATTTTTATACACTAACAAAAAACCATCTGAAAAATAAATCAAGAAAAAAATTCCACTTACAATAGATACAAAAGTTAAAATACTTAAGAATATGTTTAGCCAAGGAGGTGAATGATCGGTACACTGAAAACCTGAAGACAATGATGAAAGAAATTGAAGACACAAATAAAGAGAAAAATATCATATGCCTATGGATTGGAAGAATTAATATTGTTAGAATGTCCACACTAACTAAGCAAAGTGTTCTATAGATTGAGTGTAACTCTTATCAAAATATCAATGACATTTTTTATAGAAATAGAAAAAACAATACTAAAAATTCATGTGGAACCAAAAAAGGTTCTGAATAGCTAGACCAATCTTGAGAAAGAACAAAAATAGAGGCATCACATTTTCTGATTTCAAATTGTGTTTTAAAACTATTGTAATCAAAACAGGATGGCAGTGGTTCTCAACCTTCCTAGTGCCGTGGCCCTTTAATACAGTTCCTGTAGGTCATGACCTATAGGTTGAGAACCACTGCAGTATGGTATTGTCATTAAAATAAACTCATAGACCAATGAAACAGAATTAAAATCCTAATTATAGATCCACAATTATAGATTATGGGCAACTAATTTTGGACAGGGCCACCAAAAAGTTTCTTCAGTAAAAGTATTGTAAAAATTGGATATCCAAATGCAAAAGAATGACATTATATTCCTATCTTAACAGCATTAAGAAAATTAACTAGAAAGGGATTAAAGACTTAAATATAAGATCTAAAATCACAAAATTCCTAGAAAAAAACTTAGGAAAAAAAATCTCCATGACTTCTGCATAGTAAAGGAAACGGTCAAAAACTAAAAAGGCAGCTTATGGAATGGGTGAAACATTTTGTACCATATATGTAATAAGTGGTTAATAGCTAAACTATGTAAAGAATTCGTATGCAAACAAAGCAAATAATTTGACTTAAAAAGGCACAAAGGGCCCAAATAGATATTTTTCCAAAGAAAAAGTGCTCACCATCACTAATCACTAGGAAAATGCAGATCAAATCCATAATGAGATATAAATTTACATCTGTTAGAATGGCTATTATCAAAAAGTCAAACAATAATAAGCGTTCATAAGATGTAAAGAAAAGAGAAACTTTGTATACTGTTGGTGGGAATGTAAATTCATAACGTCCATTATGGAAAATAGTATGGAGGTTTCTCAAAAAATTAGAAATAGAACTATCATAGCAACCCCACCATTAGGTATATATCTGAATAAATGAATTCCGTTATCTCTTAAAGAGGTACCTGCACTCTGCTGTTCACTGCAGCAATATTCACAATGGCCAAGACATGGAAACAATGTAAATGTCTGTTACTGGATGAAGAGGTAAAGAAAATATGTGATATCTGTGTACTTATATACATGGGTGTATACTTTTAATGGAATATTGTTCATTAATAAAAAGAAAGAAATTCTGCTATTTTATGACAACATAGATGGTACTCGAGGGTATTATAAGTTAAATATATAAGACAGAGAAAGATGTCTCACTTGTATGCAGAATCTAAAAATGTCAAACTTACAGAATGATGGTTGCCAGGGGCTGAGGGATGGAGGGAAAGGGAGAGGTTGGTCAAAGGCCCAAACTTTCGTTTATAAGATGTGTAAGTTCTGGGGATATGATGTACATGGTAATGACAGTAAACAAAACAGTATTGCATATTTAAAATTTGCTAAGACAGATTTTAAATGTTTTTGCCAATAAAATAAGGTAGCTAAGTGAGGCGATGCATGTGTTAATTAGCGTGATTGCAATAATCATTTTTCATTATATATGCATATAAATAAAAATTTAGGAAGAAAGTAATAAAGTAATAGCAGTCTTTGAGGAAAACTAAAAATTATTATTGCTTATGTTTAAGGCAGCAATACTATATTGTTATTACCAATGGTGTAATCTAAATTAAAATGGTAAAGTTTTGATATATAATTTCTTTCTTCATTAGAAGTGTCAAAAGATACAAATAACATGGAGAAGCCATTTCAAATAATAAAAAATCAGTAACCATTTAATCATCCTGACAAATCTTTAAAGAAACAAAGCAAATTATGTTTCCAGTTACTCCATAAGAAGTGTCAATATTCTGTTCTTCACATGAGAAATAAGCATTAGAAAATAATTCCCTTTGGCTTGATATATGTTCAATAAATAACAAATGACATTTGATGGTTGAATTCCATTCATTGATTTTTTCACTGTAAAATAAGAATTGTCCAAGAAGAAAATAGTTTAACAGCAATTGATCTGCCAAGGGATAAAGAGCAAAACTTAACTACTTTCCCTCCAGCTTTCTAAAATTCACGTAGAGAAATTATTTCCCTAATTGACAAGCAAACATAATCAAGACCATAATAAAAAAAATGGCAATGTAATCCTGTATGAATTAAGTAGATCTTTCATATATCTACCTGATTACATATACAACTTTGATTATAAGAAGCTCTTTCAGTTAAAAGGAAACAAATTAGACCCATTTCCCTGTGTTAAGACCTGAGGTATTAATAAAGAGCACCAATACAGGACTCTAAATAAGAAAGCAAAGTAATTTTGCTAACTATTTCTCATTTTACCTTCATAATAATCCAGCAAACTAGGTACAGTAGGTATAGCCCTATTTTCTTTTTCTTTCTTTTTTGCAGTTTTTGGCCAGGTCTGGGTTTGAACCTGCCACCTCCATCATATGGGGCCAGTGCCCTACTCCTTTGAGCCACAGGCGCTGTATAGCACTATTTTCAAAGAGGAAAGCCATATAGTGCTATTTTCAAAGAGGAAAATCTTAAGTGTAGGAAACCACATTTAAGGGCAGTTTGAAAAGCAAGGTTCCAGATTTCTCATCTAAGGTCAGGAATATCGGTATTCTAAAGATCTCTTTTATCTTTAAGTTATGCAGAACATTCAAGAATGAAATTCTGGCTATTGTACAGTGTGGCCATAAAGTTTGTGTGCATTTTTTAAATTTCACGTGAACCTTATGGCCACCTTGTATAGCTAATATTTTAGATGTAAGTGCATAATCAATACATATAAGTGTATTTAACTATGATCAATCTAATAACATCAAGTCCACAAATGGTCAGTATCTGCCAAAGAGGGTGCTAGATTCTGAGATTCTGGGTTACTAGTAGTAATCAATTATGACTTCTGACATGAGTTCTACTAAAGCGTAGAAACATCAGGAACAAACTCAGAAGGTAAGCGAGATTATGGCTCCAGGATGGGTCTGAGGCTGGTGGGTGTGGAGCTGCAAGGTGTTGAGTGGGGTGGATGAAGATGAGTTAGAAAGGGCTGCAGTATGTTATAAGAGCCCCTGTAGTTATCATCATATGAGGACTCAATTCATTTGTTAACATTAAGGCATAAAAGGAAAGATTTACAATAATCAGATTATCATCCTACCAACATTCTGCCACTTGGGGGGATATTTGTATTTCTTCCCCCATTTTATCAGATTAGTGTCATTTTTCTTGTATGTTTTCTCCATATCTTGCACCTTAAAACTCTTATAATTACCCTCCGTACACTTTAATTTATTCATTTACATAATTGTCTCCATTGCTTTCCTGCGACATTTTATATCCGTGCTATCTATGTGTATATTTGCCGAATGAAAACAGAATCAGTGGCAGACTGTAAGATATTTTATATTCACAGGACATGTGGTCGCTGAATGAATGAATGAATGAATGAATGAAAGCAATCAGAGACAGACTGGAAGCCAGGAGACTGGTTAAGAAAATAGGAATTCAAAACAGCAAATGATTTCATATTTTTATGTTAAATGCAATCTTCAGGACATACAGTCATGCTGAAAAATGGGATTGCTGAGAATCAGTTCTTCCGATCAGTACAGTAGTTATATCCATTTTTTCACAGTTCATGAATGTAAACTAAGCACTAGAAAACATTAAGAGATGTTATTCTCTTCTGTTTTCCCCAAATGCTTAAGGTGATCCTGATACAGGTCTGATTGTCATGAACGAAGAAGGACTACAGTGATTTTCTTCCATAAACATTGGTTCTTGTCCATAAGCACCAAAACAGTATCATTCTTTCAGATTCGTTGAAAGTAAATTTTCATATCTTGACATGTTATTCATGTTATCATGTAAAGTGATAAGAAAGAAAGGAACAAAAAAGTATTGCTCTTCCACTTGTAGAACCACACAGATGTACATTTAAAGGGTATAATTACTAGTAAATGATAAGCACTCATTGTATTTATAGAAAACAAGATTTAAGACTTGGATGCCAGAACGTTCTGTAAGTTTGGTGTATTACATAGGGATCTTTTTAATAAATGGTGAAGTGATTTTGGCTTATTAGACGTCAATAGCATGTGTAAGAACCAAGGAATGAACATGTTGGGATCATTTTCACTGAGCTAAATCTTAGCACACACACTATGTATTTATATATATTAGTACCTGCATTTATCTATCTGTCTAACTATCAAAATCATAGCTATTTCTCAACACCTCCTCTGTCTATTCCCACCTTAGTCTGATAGCCGTGTCTCATGTTTGGGTTATTGCTATAGCTTCCTGTTTAATCTACTTGCTTCTATTGTTGCCCCTTTCAAACGATTCTTAATACAGTGCAAGGGTGATCCTATTTAAATGTCATGTAGCTGGTGTCAGGTCAGTGGCTTCTCATTTCGCACAAGTAGAAAAAAGTCCTCACAATGGCCTACAAGGTCCAACCCTGATAACTTCTCTAACCACGTTTTTTGCCACGCTCATCCTGTGTGCTCATGCAGTTCCAGCCACAATGGCCTCCTTTCTGTCTTGCTGTTCTTGGCACACACCAGGCTCACTCCTGCTTACGGCTTTTGCCTTTGTCATTTCTCTGCCTACAGTACAGAGCACTAGCTCCATCCCTCCTCTCCTTGATTGCTTTATTAAGTTTCTGCCTTCTTTATGAGGCCTTCCCGGATAACCCCATCTCAAATTGCAACCCTATCCTTTACGCACCATCCACCACGCTCTCCTCGCTACATTCTTTTCCTTAGCATTTATCATCATTTAATATGTGGCATTCATACATAACCTTGTTCTCTTCCGTCTTAGCTATTAGGATGGAAGGCCAATGCTTTTTTTCATTAAAGTCCCTACCTGGCCAAAGAGAGAGACTGTTTCATATAGTAATACACTAAAATGAGTTTTTGAAAAGAATGAGTGGATCAATGATGGTGCTCAGCAAACTCAAGTACTGTGTCTGATAGTGACTAGGATCTTGGGAATGAATAGAGAGTAAATAAAAAATGAAAGCAGCCAAGAGAAAACAAAGGCAATCTTACTTTCTTCTACAACTCTCTGAGAAATTTAATATATACACATATAAAATATATTTAATCTAAGTTTCATAGATAGTAAAATAAAAACCCGCGTTCGTCCAGAACAGCGGTTCTCAACCTGTGGGTCGCGACCCACAGGAACTGTATTAAAGGGCTGTGGCATTAGGAAGGTTGAGAATCACTGGTCTAAAATATTGTTTACAGTTTGGCACTGATCACTGTATCTGGAATGTATTAGTATTCTGTAACTATGTTAAACTCTTAATAAAGTAATAAATGTGGCCAGTGAAAGCCTTGGAAGACCTGTGTAGTTTTTGCACAATACCTTGCCCTTAAGAACATAAGGACTGCTCTTAGAAACTACTTGCAGCTACCTGGAATTCTTCGAGGAGGTGCGGAGACTAATCTGTAAGCTCTGCTTAGTCTTCTCATCTATGCAAAATTAACCACTGTATTCTGCATTTCTTTATTTCTGTATTTCTTTAAGTCAAGCTAAAAGAATACACATCAAAATATATAAAACCAAACATCACTAAAAAGTTTTATTCCTCAAAAGTATACTTCACCTAGTATTTCACATTTATTTATATTTTTATAAAATGTTTTAGACCTTGATCAAATTTTTCCTCTGCAATGGATATCTTCTACCTACTGCCTTCGTAGACTGTAAGCATTTTGAAAATAAGGAAGTAGCAGAGCATCTATATCATTTTAAAACACAGCTGCATACAGTGGTTACTTGAGCACTTTACTCCATTTGTATTCTTCTATATTCCTGATCCTGTATTCTCACTTCTACTCTACTCACAACAACCATCTCTCTGAACTTCCTGTTTGTTACCTACATCCTGCTTTTCAGTTTTTTAGTGCTTTGCATAAGTAGGTTTTCATATTTTGCAGTAAGTACCTCAAAATCCTCCAGCAATTAAAAAAAAAAAAAAAAGAAACATTTCATGTAGGGATGAATCCAGGTTTTGTAAAGACTGAAGCTTACGCAAATTTATGAAAAAAGGTACATTACTAATACAAAATTGAGTTTGAATGATTATCTGTTAAAAAGGGAAAAGAAACAAAAACACACTGAAAATGTTAGAAAGCTGACAAATATCACATACACCATGTATTTTTAAGCCGCTCTTGGAACTTTGTCAGGGGTCTGTAAGGGAGAGAGAAGCCCTGGGTCTTGTTTCTTTAGTCGTGATTTATTCTTGTCTTCTCTCACTTATTCTTTCACCGCCTGTAATTAATTTCACATTCTTAATTTTTGTACTTGGGTTTCTATCTTATAATTGCTCGCATACTACTGCCTTATCTCTCACTTCCAAACCTTTGACCATATGTCTCTAAAGGTGCAATCTCCCTTCACATCTTTCCAGAAGATAAAGTATCTCATGAGTCTTTTAGGTTCAGTGCTAAAACACAATGCATGTCTATGCTTTGATAAAGGTCACACTGGCTGTTGATGAAAAACACGGGTCCAGACACTGAGTCATCTGACTCTTACGACATGATTCTGTTCATCAACAAGATGTGTTTTAAGTGACCAAGAAAATTATACGAGTAGATATTTATGAAACATATGTCTATAAGTTTTAATCAGAACACAAGGTTTACCGATTAACATGGTGTTAAAAAAATTTAGAAGTCTTTTAAAAGATTAGTAAAAACTCTGATTGTATAGTTGAGAGTTAATACATTTACATGAAAACTGGCTTAATTACTTCAGGTATTATAATTTCTTTTATGTGTGGGCTTAATGTTTAAAATGATATAGGATGTATATTATATTATCATATCATATACTTGTGAAAGTCTGAACTTTGTAAAATTAAGTCATTTAGGAAAATATTGTTACCTATCCTTAAAAAATCACTTCTATAGCTAGTCTATTGCTGGAAATTATAAAAGACAGCAGTTCCTTTCATCCTCTTTGTAACTCTGTAAGATCTCGAAATCTCTTAATTGTGCAGATGAGAAAAAAGGAGACTCAGAAAACCCAATTGCCTAAATTCATGAAGATAGCAGTAATTCAAAGTTTTCTTACTGAAGTTTCATGATTTATCCATCAGAAATATTATATGTTCATGTAACTCCTCAGGGATCAGAGCTGACCAAGCTCTGATTATGTTTCAAGCAAGTCCAGATTAAGGGATACAGAATTCAAATTTAACATCACAAATAAATCTTCTCACTGAGATCTCTAAAGTTGAAAGTAAGCATAATTTTTTTCATCACTTGCAAAGTTCCAGGCACAGAACTATATGTTTCTGATATACTGTGTCTAAATCCGATAACACAATTTTGCTAAGACTGTTAGCTCAGTTTTCCAACTCAGAACAACCTGCTACTAAAAGTTAAAAAACATACCCAGGCAGCAAATACCAGAGCTGGATGTAAATACCTGATCTAACTCTAAAAACATGCTGTTTGCTGATACTTTGGGATACTAAAGCAAAGTCTGGTTGAAGATTGCTATGGGTATTAAAATGAGGTTAGTGTCCTTGCTTCTAAAATACCCACTCCAATTTCACAAAAAAATGCAGCCTATTCTCCAGCATATTAGTTAGACAATTCTAGAAATTTAACTACAAAAACAATTGCTCATCAAGAAAGAATACAACTGAACACCCATGCATATTTTGAGGATGGCACCCTTTTTGATAAAAGCAATGAAACTAGCATTCAGGTAATTATACTGTGGAAAATTTTGTTTTCTTTTTGTCTTATCAGACACATTTCTCCTTTGATATATTTTAAAATAAGTGGTTAAAGGAGAGATATATATTTCTTTGTCCTGGCAATAGAACTCATCACTAACATCCTGATATGTAATTTTGTGGTATCACTGTATCCTAAAACAATACATTATAACCTACTAGCCCAGGTACCAACCATTTGTATTTTTCTTCCCAGATGCCCGTTTTCTAAATATTTTTTAGAAAATCTTTCTATCAATATAGAAGGCAATCTTGTGTCATGTGTACCTAACACACCGGCTTTAGGGAATTTTGAGAAGGCTCATGCTAATGAGCAATCCGTACCTGATAATCCCCCTGGAACAAGAACAAGGAAGCTCACTCATCTGTGTGCTGTTTCTTGATCTCCAACCTTGATCACTGCCATGCCATCTGTAACATATGCCAAAAAAGCATAAGCAGAAATAGGGACGTTCTTGCCTAGGCACATTCTCCTTATGTCACCCTGGAATGTGTCCTCCAACAATGCTACTAGAACTAGCTCTGCTACCAGGAACTTCTTCATGACAGGGAACTCCAGAGGCCAATTTCTAAAATCAAAACCACCACTCCAAAAACGGCTAACTTTGCCTTCACATCAATCACCGATTGATTCTCAACACTAAATCCAATATCATTTTCTTACCAGAAATCCTGTCAGCTCATCTTTTAGAAAAGGAACTAGCTAGCTGGACCAATACCAATCACCTACTCTGAAACAAATAAAAACTAAGAATTTAAAAATACCTCCCATTAGAACTCATGGTGCAGGAACATTTCTTCACAGACAATGATGTTTTTCTCATTTCTTTACAAGTCTAATGGCCTGGGAGACACTGATTTGCTATGTAGCTCTGGCTAAATCCACAAGAAAACATTGGATATCACTGGTTTCAGCTGTGCAGTCTCCTATGCTGTGCTTCCACAGATTAAGATTCCTGAATCTAAATTCAGATTTTATTTATTTATTTATGTTATAGATATGATGTTATCTTTTCTTTTTCCTATTGTTGGGGAATCATCGAGCATACAATGAGCCAGGTTATACAGTTTACATTTGCTGGGTGAAAACCCTTAATAGTGCCCTGCCTCCAAGAGGTGTGTCACACCCTGTGGCCCCATCCTTCCTTCTCTCCCTTCCCCCATTGCCCCTTCTCCCACACATACTAGCATCAATCATCCTCATATCAGAATTTAGTACATTGGATTCTTCCTTTCCCATTCTTGTGATGCCTTACTAAGAAGAATGTATTTCAACTCCATCCAACTTAATACAAATGAAGTAAACTCACCATCCTTTTCATGGCTATATAGTATTCCATGGTATACTTATACCACAGCTTGTTAATCCATTCCTGGATTGGTGGGCATTTAGGTTGTTTCCACAGTTTGGCAATTGTAAATTGAGTTGCAATAAATTTAATGGTATATTCTTATCTTAGTGCTTTACAAAATTTTCCAAATGAATTTGATTTAATTAGCAATTACACTAATAAAAATAGAACTATCTTCAGAAGATTTTTATTAAATTAATTTAGAGGTAGAAAATTTATCAATAAACAAACAATTGTTTTGAGTTATTGGATAAAAGATACTTAGTTTTTATAAATTCATTATTCTCTTATGAAGATTGTTGAAATTTTGAAAGTATCCTGATAGTAATGTATTTCATAATTATAATGTTGTAACAGAGAAAACTAGGAAAAAATTTAATTTGGAGAATTAGTTCAAAAAATACAGTGATTAAATAAAACTTAGAACCAATGATATGTACATAAAGGATTAAATTTAGCCCCAGATACTTCCCCAACAGAATTTTATTTTATTTATATCTTCTACTCTGCCTATCTGGAGACACAACATTGTTATAAATTAATACGAAAATTATTCTGAAGTTTAACAATTGCTATATATATCTTTTATGTCCTAACTTCATTGTATTGATTCAGAATACAATTACTAACTCTCTAGGTTGAACAAAGGTTCTCCATTTTGAATGTGTTGAAGACTCAGCTGGAATGACACTCTGCAAAAAAATTATTGCTTGTCCAAATTAATCTGTCCCTTTTGTTTAATCACAATCTAATTTCAACAGAGATTGTCATGAAAATTGACAAGTTGAATATATATTTTACATGCAAGATCCAAGAGTAAAATATTATTCCAAAAGATCATTGAAGAACAACAAAATGATAGATCCACCTACCATATGTCAGGACTCAATATAAAGATATTATAATTAAAAGAGTGCAATAGTGGTGTAGGGATAGGCAAGTAGTCCAGTAAGGTTAAGTAAATAGACCGGAACAGAATTCAGAAAACATTCATATGCGTATTAAAAAAATATGACAGATGGGACATTGTAGATCAGTGGGAGTAATATATTAATACTATCCAAAAACTGGTACATAGCAATACTGAAGGACCTGAAAAAAATCAAGAAAGCAATTCCATTTATAAAAAGCTACAAAAAATATATAGTAGAACCTTTGTGGGTGACATCCCAAGAGATTAAAACAAACTGGCTAACATATACAGGTGGTCAACATAAGGAACTCGACCTAATACTGACATGTACATGTGGTGCATGTCTGGTGTCTGAATAGGTCAACTTACAGAGGTGGTCAATGGAGGGTGGTGGTCAGGATGGAGGTTTTCTGTAGTTGGGAATAAGTTTAAATAAATCAATGAACAATCTCTATAATGAAAACTATAAAACACTGATGAAAAAATTGAAAAGGACACAAAAAATTGAAAGGTATTCCATGGTTATAATTCAAAAGAATTAATATTGATAAATGCCCACTTTTTCCAAAGCAATCTACAAATCCAAAGTAATTCTATAATAATATGAATGAAATTCTTCACATAAATAGAAAACAAGGTTCTAAAATTAATGTGGAACCAGAAAGACCAAAGATAGACAAAGCAATCCTGAGCAAAGAGAATAAGGCTAGAGACATCATAGTACATGGCTTCAAAATATACTACAAAGTTATAATAACCAAAACAGTATGATACTGACAGAAAAAATAGGCACATAGACCATGGAACAACATAGAGAACTCAGAAATAAATACAAACATTTCTAGCCAATACATTTTCAACTAAGGTACCAAGAATACACATTGTAGAAAGGATAGTCTTCAATAACTAGTACTGGAAAAACTGGATACCCATATGCAGAAGAATAGAAGACCCACTTCTCTCATCATGTACAAAATAACTAAAAATGAACTAAAGACTTAAATGTAAGACATAAAAATATGAAACTACTATAACAGTAAGGAAACACTTCAGGATATTGGTATGGGCAAACATTTCATATGTAAGACTCAAAAGTACATGAAACAAAAGCAAAAACTGACCAATGAGAGTACATAAAGCTAAAAAGCTTCTGCAAAGCAAACATCAACAAAATGAAGAGACAACCTACAAAATAGGAAAAACTATTTGCAAAGTATCCATGTGATAAGGGATTATAAATAAAGTATATAAGGAACTCAATTCAGTAACAAGAGGCCTAATAATTCAATTTAAAAATGAACAGAAGATTTGAATCAACAAAAATTCTCAGCATCACTAATCAGCAGGAAAATGCAAAATAAATCTACAAGCACTCTGAGATATTACTTCATACCAGTTACAGTAGTTTTCATCAAAAAGACAGAAAATAGCAGATGCTGGCAAGGATGTGGAAAGGGGGATACTTGTACACTTTTGGTGGGAATGCAAATTTAATACAGCCACTAGGAAAAATAGTATGGATCATCAAAAAACTAACACTAGAACTACCATATCATGCAGAAATCCCACTTCCAGCTACATAACAACAAGAACAACAAAAGGGAAGGAAGTATATCAGAGATATCTACATGCCCACAATACCCAAGACATAGATTCAGCTAGGTGTCCATCAACAGATGGAGGACTTAAAAATGTTTTATATATACACAATTAAATATTATTCAACCACCAAAAAGCATGAAATCCTGTCATTTACTACAATATGAATGGAACTGAAGGTTGTTAAGTAAAATATATCATGCACAGAAAGATGAGTATTATAAGCTGTCACTCATGTTGATCTTATGGAGGTAGTGAGTAGAATGGTGGTTACCGGAGGTTGGGAAGCGTACAAGGGAGGGGGAATGAAGAGAGGTTGGTTAATAGCTACAAAATACAGTTAGATAGAAGGAATACATTCCAGTATGTGATAGCACAATAGAGTGATCATGCTTAATGAGAATTTATGTACATTTCAATGTAGCTAGAAGAGATTTGGAATAGTCCCCATACAAAGAAATGATAAATGTTTGATATGATGGGCATCCTGATTACCTTAAATTAATCATTATGCATTGTCTAGATCTATCAATATATGGCATGTACCCCATAACTATATACAGTTAAAATATACTCATTAAAAAAATGGATGACCCAAAGCACATAGCCTCTTAGAAGCTGAGGCACTCCAGAGCTGGCTCAAGGCCTCTTGTTCAAAAGTCAGAATAATCCCAACAAAGTTCCCAAAGATAAAGCTTAAAAAAAAAAGGTGCACAGGACATTGATTATCCATTTTGAGCAGGAAAACCAAAACACCAGATTTCTACTTCATATCACAGCCATATTAAAAACAACTTAATCCTTTGACTTTAGGACATTTCTGAAATGTAAGATTTTACAGTTTTTAGAAGAAAACAAAGAATAATACATTTAAGGCTTTAAGACAGAGGGAATTTCCTAAACATGATAAAACAGTTATAAAACTTAACAGAAATAAAATTAAAAATTAACTATGTTAAAATTTCAGCTTTTATTTCAAAAATAGAGACAGAAACTAAAAATGTAAGTCACATCCTGGGAGACGGTATTTATAATCTACATACTTGATAAAGGATTATACCTAGAATATACCACAAGATTCTCTAAAATATATGAATTACACAAACAGCCTTATTAAAGTATAGCTAAA
Organism: Galagoides demidoff; assembly: GCA_963574575.1. NCBI lineage: Eukaryota > Metazoa > Chordata > Mammalia > Primates > Galagidae > Galagoides > Galagoides demidoff. The sequence goes on from CAUYQV010054683.1 coordinate 87,544, forward strand.
AGAACAGGCAAAGCACAGAAGAGAAAAACCTAAGAGCTAATACAATTACTAAAATGTGGTCGCACTCAACACTCTTGTAGGGGAAGTCAAAGAAAACAGTGGTAAACCGTTCTACATTGGATTTGAAAAAGGAAACGTACAGAAAGAGGATCCAGGATGCATAGAAATAAGAACACTAATAATCCACTGATGAATGTATGAAGAGCATAACCCTGTGGAGAACAACTGGAACGTCAAGCAGTTGAAGAAACAAGACGTTCTCTTACATTATTTAACAAGATTGATAATGAATATAACCCAGACATTTAAAGTGTGTTGTAGAAGAAACTCCTGCATGCGTGCACAAAAAGACTACATCAAAAAATTAATTTAGCATTGTTTGAAATAGTAAAAATAAAATAATACAAAATACAAATGTCCCAAATAACCAGCCAATGTTTAAAGCAGGGGTCCTCAAACTTTTTAAACAGGGGGCCAGTTCACTGTCCCTCAGACCATTGGAGGGCCAGACTGTGGGCCCCAGGACCAGTCTGCTGCTAAGCAGGATAGGCAGCGGCAGCAAAAACACCTGGCGGGCGGCATGTGGCCCGCGGGCTGTAGTTTGAGGACGCCTGGTTTGTGTAGTAGAGACATATGATAATGGAATTGCATTCTGTCATTAAAATAAATTAACCAGATCCAATTTAACCTTTGGATAAATCTCAAAACTACATGTGATTTCTTTATCAGTGGCACAAGGACATGTAGAGTAAGATATTATTTATATGGAAAGTAGTAGACAAGCAAACGAATCTTATTTAGTTATAGGTACATAAATAGGGTGACCAGATGTCCCACTTTTGACAGGACAGTCCTGCTTTTCAACAATTTGTCCTGCTTCCCTCGATGTTTTTTAAAAGACCCAATTTTGGAAAGAATGCATGAACGGGTGGGAGAACACGAAGGGAATATACGGTTTTTGGCTGCCATGTGGCTATTTCACCAGAATATGAGTTTTATATTTTGTTAATTTTATAATGTTAAACTGTAATAATAACAAGTAATTGCTGAGAAGTGATTATCGAGAACTGCTTATCAGAGTTTGCATTGTTGTCAGGCCCTGCCCTGCCTCATCCCCTGCCCTGCTCCCGGCCATGTTGTCCCGCCTTACTGATGTTAAAATCTGGTCACCCTATACATGAATAGCACAGTAAAGAAAAGCAAGCATAAGTAAACCCCCAAATTCAGTCGGATGTTTTATTCAAAAGTAGTAACAGAGGTTGTGAGTGGACTATTTATAGCTGCTACTTCTTTCTTTCAAAAATATGAAAGAAATATGGCAAAATTTTATGATTTAATGAAGCAGGATGGTGGGTACATGGTTGTTTGCCAAATTATTCTCTGAAGTATTTTCTGCACGCTGGATTACAGGTCAGTGCCTGCTTAAGTGTTAAATTGCACACATAAGGCATGAGTGCTGAGAAGCACCCCTTGCCCCCATCTGCCCTCTTCTACTCTCATTAGAATCAGACAAGGAAGCATAGTGGATACCAGACGTTCGTGCTGGGTGGTCTAATAGGTGGGAGGAGGAGAAAGTAGAATTGTCTGTGTGAGTCTTTGAAGGCGATTTTCCTGATTGGGGAGGGAATAAGCCAAGGAAAATCATATCCACTTTTAATGTCAAACCCTGATTGTCTAAGGCTACTGTGCAATGGAGAAATTCAACCAAGAGTTGTTTCAGTAAAAATGTGCAAGATTGAGCGCAAACACATATGCACCAGTAAGTGCAAATGAATCACAAGCAGATGTGTGAGGCAGCAGACACGTCCACACAGCACTTGCTATTTTGAGTGGAGATTTTAATTTCTAATTTAAAACTCTTCTGTTTTGTGATCTCACCCTCTCTCAACCACAGAGTAAAGTAAACACGATATTTTGGAGCTTCTGGGCTAGAAAAAAACCCGGCAGAAAAAAATCTCCTTTCGCACTCAGCCACTATACAGGAAATGGTACTGTCTTTTCTAGATGGTAGGGGTTTTCTGTTGGTAACAATGCTGTCCTCCCACCTTGGAGAACCGGATTTAAATCCAAAGCAAGCTATCACTGAAGAAAAAAAAATACCTGGCGTAAATTTATGTCAATTTATGAGCAGTTAAGCTGGAAGTTATGAAAACATGTGCCCTCAGTAAACTTTCCATTTGGTACCTTATTTTGAAAACATAATCAAAAGTGATATTACTAAATATTGATGCCGTCTGAACATCCACAGGGGTCTTTACAAATGATACAGTACACGCGTCATTGTATTTGCACCACACAGCCCTGTGAGGGGTGATATCCTTAATAAGCAATTATTTCTTCTATTATATCCTTAATAACCACTCATTTCTTCTTCTATTACTTCTGGACACTGAGTATGCAGAACAAAACCTCCCCAAGTTAAGAAGGGCAATAGGTGTGTGCAGAGTGGTTTGGAGCAGAGACCTGAACTAGATCTTTATCAGATTAAAAATGTATCTGCCTTCAAGAGGTAATAACAACTGTAACATGAATTTTCCAAATTTGAAGATGGCTGGAACTTTGAGCTAGAAGAATATATAAAGAAATTATTATTATTATTTTTCAAAACTGATGTTTATTTTCCTCCAACTTTATTTCCATCTTAAGAGCTTGTGGAAGAAGAGCTGCAGACCACTCAGTGGTTGTTCCTACCCAGCCAGTGGCCTGAGCAGTGTGAGCTTCAGACCAGTCTTCAGTGGCAGGCTGGGCACTCCAGTCCTCAGTGGGAGTGGCACAGAGGGCACCTGCAGCCTTCTGACCAGTCTGCAACCTCCGCTTGTATAGCAGTAGACTCAGGAGCTAGAGCAATCCATTCACCCTGAAATTCCTCCATGGTCACAGTTCTCAGCAGCAGCCTGCTCTTCCTTTTCAATCTCTTCAGGATCTCTGTAGAAATAGAGATCTGGCATGACCTCCCACGATGTTCACAGGAGATGGTGCCACACATGTGGAGAACTTCCCGGCCGAACATTCACCATATCAGACCTACTGAGTGAGCTCCCTTGCTGTTGCACGGGAGGGCAATGTCCACATAACGCAGAGGAGAATCTGTGTTACACAGAGCAGTGGTAGGCAGGTTAACATAAGACGCCTCTGTGAGAGGCTAGTGGTCAACTCTGGGGTCAGTAACCACTAGAAGACGAGGTTCCCAGAAGGCTGCCTGGATCTAGTTAGTGAAGGTTCCAGGAGTGAAGCAGCCAGTAATAGGAGTAGCTCCGGGGCAGCAGCAAACTTCAGCACAGCTCGCTGGCCAGTATTCCTGGAGGATATGACACTGCCATCAGCAGGGTGTTCAAGGGCAACAATGGCCCGAGCTGCAAACAGAAGTTTTTCCAGATTTATGATGTAGATATCATCACTTTTCCTTTTGTAGATACACTGTTCCATTTGGAAGTCAAGGTTGATGCCACCAAAGTGGGTACCTGCTGCAAGGAATTTGAGAACATCCTCCTCCTTCATCTGCAGGACATCAAGGGCTCTGGACATTGTGAAAATTTCCCTTTAATTTATGGTGGGAATCCAGAACTGTATGGGCCCTCCCTGAGAGGCGCGGAAAAGGCTAAAGAAATTATTTTTGAAGAATAAATAAATTCAAAACTTCCTAAAATTGTGATGCTATTAAGTTTCTCCAAGTAAAACAGTAGAGAAAATAAAGTTTATTACAGAAGAAGCATGTAAGTTTTTAAGCCTATAAGTTATGGTGTTAATTATATGAACTTGGTATTGCTATTACAATATGAAAAGGGTTTATAATCATTTATCTGATGACAAATATTTAAATGAAAATGCCAAATCAAAAATATACATTCAAAGTTCATATATTCTGGTGTACCTTAAGATGACCAAATTAATTAAAAAGAAATACCAATGACAAAGATCAAAGTGAGGGCAAATACTGTATACCATTTACAACTCCAACACTGCCGAACATTTCCTAGCCCCAACACAGTTAGTCTAAAACTTGTTAAAATTTTAATGCTAAAACAAATAGCAAGAAATAGCACTTTAAAATTTTTTTTTTGATTTTTAGTTAAATTCCCTAACTTTTGTCTTCATTTTTTTCAACATAACAAAGACTAATCTTACGTAATTAAAGGAAGAATAATAGACAGCAAAAGATCATTCTCTGCCAATATTTGTTCAAGAATGTTTACTAAATGCTGCTGGGAAATACATTTTAAGATTTTGGAAGCTTAGGATCCATCAAGTACCTGATTTCCTAAGTTCCTTCAGAAAATTATTGTGGATTGTTTTCAAACTGAAAGATTAGTTCAGGAAATTTAGATTTATGGAACACTCTCAATGAATTTTTTTATTTTGGGGGATGGCACACATACCTAATAGTAGTAGCATTTTAAAGCCAATTTCTTTTGCATTACTTAATACTTGGACAATGATAATTATTGCCATATCTCAGCATTCTGGAACACAACATTCTCCTACATTATTTAACAAGATGGCCAACTTGTTCAGAAAGACTTTTTTAAAAAGTGGTTGAATAAAAAAATCTTTATTTTTTTCTGAACAAGTAGCCAAAGAAATCACACGGAAACTATACTGGGATTTTATTACATTTATCCTGGTTACATAAGTAGGTGAGTAGTACATTCAGAACAGCACTTGGCTTATGAACATCGGAAAACCCACATGAGTTGTGAAAATGTTTTAAACGAGTAAGTACAATGAACAGAAAGCTAGAGGAAATTTGAAAATACTCCTGATTTTGCAGAATCAACATAATCAGAGTCAATGCAAAAGCGTTAAAATTTCAGACCTGGAGAAAACTGAAAAAACTTGCTATATACTAATTAGCCTGATTAGATCACTCTGAAAAGCATACATGTATTGAAACATCACACTGCAGCCCATAAATTATATACGTATTATTTGCCAATTAAAAAGAAAATAAGTATAAAAATAAGTGCTATGCCAAACATAATTTTGAGCCTTTTAAAAGAGAAATGAAAAAACTCAGAATAAGCAGTAGATCCAGTCAAACTTTTCTGAACAGAAGCTTTGCAGTTTAGAGAAGAAAACAGTACAGTCTAAGAATTCTATTGCCAACCAAATAGTCATGCATGTTTTAAATTAACTAGAAGACAATATTGAATCTGTAAGGGCACAATCTATATACTTTTGTATTTGGAAATATAAAAGATATACCTGGAAGAGATTATCAATTTCTAAGTCTACCTGAAATTCATTAAATAGACGGAGAAATTCAATTACATAAACACACACTTTCTATTCATATATAAATATATATGCAAACTTTTTTCCTAAGAAAAAACTAAGCTTAAAGTATGCAATATTAATCACCTCTCTTTTCTTCAATAAATAATTTTTCAAAATGAACAATTATGAAAAAAAAAAGAAGATAAAAGAAAACAAAACTTCCAGTGATAAAAAAAAATTGGTATTATTATTATAGTGAGGCCTCATTTCAGGCATGAAAATCAGGGCTGGAACTTCACCAGTCTACTGCTTTGGAATTTTTGGATAATCTTTTAAGGGTTGAGCCTGAAGGCCCTAAGCCCTCAGGTAAATTAAACATATATAAGAGTAGAAAAATCAAATGCACACACACATATGTGTGTATGTGCCTATGTGTGTGTATCTTACCAAATTATTTACACATGTATATACCCACACACATATATACATAAAGTACCAAAAATAAACTGCTATATTTTTCATTAACATGGTGAATAGATATCCACTTGAAATGGTTGGCTTCAAGGTAGTTGAAGTCTAAGTTAATTTTTGGACATAAAAGGAGTAAACTTTTATCATTCTCGCTTGATAGCACTGTGTATAAATACAGCTTATGTTGGGGGGAGAAAGGATATGGTTTGTCACCTGTCAAAGTTATTCTCCAGAACATTTAATGTTCAGAAACAGTATTTAAATACTGACCGTCAAGATGGCATCACAAATCTAACAGGAATAATAAATACTGGTTCATTAAATATTTTTGTTATAAAAATAAAGCAAAGCTAAAAATCATAAATAACAAGTTATGGATGTGGATTATACAAGAACTGGACTCCAATCAGAGGATCCTTGCTCATAGAATAGTCTGACTTGGCATTGGCCAAATGTTGAGAGAGTGAATAAATAAAACAATAAAAAAACTTAAATAATATACATGTAGTTTATAACGATTTCTCCACATAAACCAATTAGATAAACTGGAAAAGTACTAGTTTTTAAGTAAGATGACTTCAGTGGCAGTCTTAGAGCTTGTAAAATCACAAATGTAATTTAAGGTTTAATTTCATTTTCTCTTTGGAATGAGGTTGCAATATATCTACGTTTTTAACCTTATGAACTTAAAAAGAGGACTTCGAGGTCACCACATGCAAAGAGCATTTCGTCATTGATACTGTCCTTCAAATCATCCCAATTTATGGCATGTACTAATTTCCATGGTGCTACTCCAGAGAAAGGTATGACATTTTATCTATCAATCATACAAGTATGATTATTTTGCCAAATAATATCAGGCACAGTTATTGTAATTTTTATTTTAAAATAAAAAGAGCACACTCAATTTTTCTCTAGGGTATACTATATGGAAGTAATCCTAATATTCCCATCCTCAAAAACGGGTCACTATTCACGTACCCTAACTAGACTGCAGTAACAGGGATTATATTCATAGAGAATGGACAGACCAAGTGCTTTGCTCAGAACTGTTGTTTCTTGATTCTTACAGTCTTTTCCTTCATTTAGCTATCTGGCTGGGTTTTGAAATTTCTGTTGTTTTATGAATGCTGCTAGAATGTTTTTAATATGCTTTTGGTTGCATATTTGGTGATGTGCAATTCTGAAAGCACATCTGGAATTCTGAAAGCAAACAAGCAAGCAAGCAAGCAAAAGCTTGACTTGTAACATTTACCTATTTCCAAATTGCAAATATTCCCATCATGGTCAGTTCAAGCCATCACCAGGTCACTGAATTCGAAGTTGAGAGGAGATGTGTACCGCACGTCTTAATGATATAAAGCAAACTGACCCAGTCTAATACTGTGGTGAATAAATACGGCCTCCAGTTTGTGTTCATTCTAATAGTCTCTCAAAATGTCCAAAGACCTTTTAGTTAGTTCTAATATACTTCATTTGAGAAAAATCACAGTGAATTTTTTAACAAAATTAAAAATTTTAAGCAACAGACAACATTTTATTAAGCTATAAAATAACAAAAACACACTTTCCAAATAAGTACTTTAAGTAAAAATAAAAAGGTGCATCTACTTGATGATCATTGATGTTCATCATAAACAATACCACCCAAAGCTGGCAAACCATGTTTATGTTAGAGAGTTTGGGGAATGCGAGTGACCACACTATCTGATAAAATTGAAAATATTCATTATGTATCTTAAGAATCTAGCTGCAATATTTTATTCTATAAAGTTCATTATGTTAAAATGCTTGTGATGTTGTAAGGTAATTAGTATCTAAATACAAATCATACCAAGTCCAGGGGTTGGCAAACTTTCCTGTAAAGGGCCAATGAATAAATATTTTAGATGTTGCAGACCATCCAGTCTCTGTCATGAATGCAGTCTGCTATTAGAGCAGGAAGCGCCCATGCGGGGTATGTAAATTAATGATCAAGGCTGCATTCCAAAAAAACACTGTTTACACAAACAGGCAGCAGATGGATTCAGCCTGCGGGTCACCCAGAGTCTGCTGTCCCAACTTTAGTGTGTACTGAATCATCTGAAGTTTTTGTGGCTGTGGTTTTCATATGATTTTTCTTGATATTTATGAAACATTCATCCAGATCACTGAAGTTTGTTAATAAAATTGCCTGAGTCAGTAACAAATTTTGACTAAGCATTTCTTAAACAGGAGATTCCAGTAGCCATCCGACGGCCAAAAGGACAATGCAATTGAAAATAAAATGAATATATTTGTGGACAAAAATTTTTTTTTACATTACTATAGTACAAATTCACAATTAGCCATAAGGATAGAGGTTTGCCGAGACAGTAAAGGATGAGAAAATTTGCATGCTAAGGTAAAATACATTTACTATGAGGATATTCATTTGACTCTAAACTTTTTCATTCTTACCTTCCATGAGTCTCCCTGTTTGTTCTGCGCTTCCCCCAGGAAGAATCTTGGCGATATAGGCTCCAATTTCTCCACTATGGCCAGGAATTTCTTTACCACCCACAATTCTAATTCCTAATCCATTACCTGTATTGAAAAATCAGCAAATTATTAGTAATAATTTAAGAAGGGAAAATAGTTATCATAAGTTACAGGGTGCATAAAAAGCGGGCGGGCCTGGTAATCAGAAGCTAAGTATAACATGACTATTAGAAATTAACACCCATAACAAAATCAAATCATTCTGATTCTAGTAGTAATTGATAGAAAATAGCATTTTCTTGGATCTTGGAAGTCTCTGTAATGATTAACCTAATATTAGAGAACTATTTTTGGAATACAACCATATACAGTCACATATTAAGGCTTTACACATTTTGACCACATATTTTGTCAAAATTTGATAAGAGTATGTCTGCAGAGCTTATAATTTACTTATGGAATAGAGGAGTATTTTACTTATACAAACACAGTAACAGCTATCATAAATTGAGAATACAAATATACAAATGATTGCAATTGATAAAATGAAAACCTGATCATAATCTGTAAGTTCTCACTTATTTTTCAGCTTGAACTAATTAATTGATATTTGTTTATTAACATGGCACTTACTATACGGGACAGTAAGTTATTCCTGACTGGTGAACAGCTTCATAAACTGTTCCTTATTCCACAGTATAGACTTTTCTGTAATTAATCATATGGATAAACGATAGAGAATAATTATTATGAGAAAGCTAATTGAGACAAATACGAACTATTGATAGTTTTAGTTTGTGTGTTCATTTAAACAGCAAAAATCAGCACGTGTATACAGCACTGAACATATCTAAACATAGAAAAGGCACAGAGAAGCACCTACGTATTCATCATTGACTGAAATGTTACATGACGCGTGACTGTACCTCAGTGCATAGTGGTTTTAAGACCTTGGCTTTGATAATTTTGAAAGGTAAGAAACAAATGCATACTAATAATGACAAATAATGAAATATTTTTAAAGCTCTTATCTTTTAAAGCAATGTTTCCCAATTGGGAATTACTTTGGTCCTCAGGAGATATTTATCAGTGTCTGGAAAGACATGCTTGGTTGTCAATCTTTCTAATTCTTATGATTTAAACATTTGAGTTTGTGCTATGGTCCCACTATTGACATTTTGGGATAGAAAATTCTTTATTGTAAGAAGATACTGTAAGATTTTGAGCAGCATCCCTTGTTTCAACATACTAGACGTCATAGCCTCTCTCTGAGGGAGAGATGCTTCTAAAAATCTTAATAATGCATAGTACATCTTCCTACAATAAAGAATTTTCTGGTCCAAAATGTCAATAGTGCTAGGTTGAGAAACCCTCTTTTCATGAAAGCAATGGATTTTGATTATTTTAAATCTAAGGAGACTATAGCACAATTTAGATTTTTTTTTTTTTTTTTTTGAGACAGAGTCATAGCTCACAACAACTTTAAACTTGGGCTCAAGCAATTTTCTTGCCTCAGCCTCCCAAGTAGCTGAGACTGCAGGTGCCTGCCACAATGCCCAGCTACTGTTTTAGAGACAGGGTCTGACACTTGCTCAGGCTGGTGGCAAACCTGTGAGCTCAGGGCAATCCACCTACTTCGGCCTCCCACAGTGTGAGCGTTACAGGTGTGAGCCACTGTGCCCTGCCTACAATTTAGGATTTTTGAATTGTAAAAATGAGAAAGATTAACATTATTATATAATAAAGCAAGGAAATCCTACTGCAGAATTCCTTCTAAAGAAGGAATCAAGACAGGTCCTATAGAACACTGATATTTTAGACACACAGTTTTGGGCTTATAATGTGTCTGAATGCCTTTTAAAACACTCTTTCCCAACATGTGTATATAATACCTAAAATTCACAAATAGACTTATAATTGTTGATGTTCTAAAACTTCAACATCTGTTAATCAGGTTAAGATCACAGGGTAGAGAGATAGGTGAACCAAGTTACTATACAAGAACATTATGGCTTTGTAAATAAAAAAAAAAATCGAGTTTATGGTAATTTCATAACATATAAATAAAATTGTGGTTAAAGAAGTCTTACAGGGAAATTTAAAATTTAGAAACCTTTAAAGTGTGTACAGAAAAGAGTTCAATGATAAGAGTAGCAAAATATTTAGAAAAAACATTACCTCTACTAATGCAGAGATTACAATTTAAATGTATTGGTCTTTTATAGTCTCTATGTCTATTATAAGTATTTGACAATTATAGTAATATGTAGTCACTTTTAAAATAGGGTATATAAAACAGACATGAGCATACTAAAAAAAACTTTACATTTGCATTTTAATTTGCAATATAGATCTAATTCTGATTTTTAATGTATTATAAAGTTATAAGGGAGGAAAAGTAAAATATGTATTAGTGAATATACTAAATTACATGAACAGATTTTTTTGCAGTTTTTGGCTGCGGCTGGGTTTGAACCTGCCACCTGCAGTATATGGAGCCAGCGCCCTACTCCTTTGAGCCATAGGTGCTGCCCCCAACATAAGTTTTTAAATCAGTTTTGTGGCCAGGAACATTGGCTCATACCTGTAATATGAGCACTCTGGGAGGCCAAGGTGGGAGGCTCGCTTGAAGCCAGGATTTTAAGACCAGCCTAAACAACAAGACGAGATCTCACCTCCACGAAAAGAAGAAAAATTGGCTGGGCATGGTGGTACATGTCTTGGATCCTACCTACTCATGGAAGATCACTTGAGCCCAGGAGTCTGAGGCTCTAATGAACTATGATTGAGCCACTGCACTCTAGCCTGGGTGACAGGCAAGGCTCTGTCTCACAAAAATAAAAAGAAATTATTTTCATAATAAAGTTATCACAAAATGAAAATATATTGCATAGTTTCATCATGTCCTTAGTTGGGCTAAAAAATAAGACAAAATATCTGTATAAATATTAATGATTATGAAATGTCCAGGATAATGGAAAAGCCTGCAATGAATAGTTCAACTAAATTTAGTTTTAGGTAGTTTACACATTATTTGTTCTCTTGAGTAAGGCTGTGAAAATTTATTTTCATAATCTTTCTCCTACTTATCTCTATATTATAAAGTATCCATGTAAATATTTAGAAAATAAACCAAATTATATTAAAGATCCATAGTAATTTTCTTTTTCTATCCTATAAAATGCTATCATTTGATCATTGGTTAATACTCAAAAGGTAAAACCAAAAGATTTTTTCACTAATTTTCTTTATCTTTACTAATGTTGGCTCATTCAGAGAACAAAATTTTCATAAATACAACAATGCATATTAATCACCTCAATAGCTACAGGCAATATCAGAATTTTAACACAACTCTCACGCCAAGTCTAATCTTCCTACAAGCCTGAGCATTCAAATTATGAACTTGGCTGTTCCCATTAACTTTTCTTACCCAGCCATTTGTTTCAGGCCTGAAAAATACTCTGTAGCATCTTTTTTTTTTCCCCTAGTTTTAAATATATATCATTTATGTGCATGAAAGATTTAAAGAGAACATTTTATATTATATTTTTTATGAACTTGAGTTTACATTTGCCTTTTCTAATCTAATGTAAATAATGTTAAGTTTAAAATGTTATGTGTGATTCCAAGAATGTATAAATGCCTACCCATACTCACACCACACTGCATGGGTTGAATCCAAGTTGGCCTGACATATGACTGGCATGGCCATTGCCATGGGAAATATGACAAGTAAAAAATACACATCGAATGACACTGATATTCTGGCTTGGTGGAAAAACACTTTCCAAATGACAGATAATGCATGTGCTGTCAAAGTAATTTTACTTAAAGTACATAGAATTTCCTTTTCCTGATATACTTCAGAAATTATTCCCACCAAGAACATTTTCCAGGACTGACACATTCATAAATGCATCGTATTATTTATGCCATGACCTAACATCTTTCTTCCTTTTTTCATTTTAGCTTGTGTAAGACTATTACAAAATTGGAAGCTAAGGGCTAAATCTAAAGGGTTTGCCCGATCCTTCATAATTGGCAATTAAAAGTAAATTTATTCCATTTCACAGTACTTAGGGTCTAAAACGCAATGATTGACGTGAAATTGGTGGTTTCAAAATTAGAAAACAGTGTCAGTTTACAGGTTTGGCCTTAAGACTAACTTGTTTCGATATTAATTCATTGAGGGAAGACCAGGATGAGTGGTGGGGTCATTCAGTACGCATATTAAAGAAAACAGTTTTATTGGGAGATACTGATATAAACCTATAATGACACTGGAAATAAAATAGTTTAAACTTAGTGTAAAGTTATCATGTGCTTTCCAAAGTAAATATTAGTTTTCCCTCCATAAAATGTTAGTAGGGAGAAAAATACTATTCTAATTCAAAGTTGAGTAGTACTTGTTCTCTTTTGTACTTCTGGATAAAATATGATAAGGGGTTGTGGCAGACATACTCTTTCATGTCCACTAATGAGCCATTTCCTGTGTAATCCCCTCCCTTTGAGTGCAGGCAGAACTTGTGACTTGTTTCTAATCAATCAGATCTGGCAAAGGCAAGGAATAGCTATAACCAGGACTATATTATAGAAGACTCATCTTAGTAGACTTAGGATGAGAGACTTTTGGGGGGGCCTTCAATAAGAAAGGGGTATGGTGGCTCATACCTATAACCCTAGCACTCTGGGAGGTGGAGGCAGGTGGATTGCTGCAGCTAAGGAGTTCAGGAGCAGATTGAACACGAGTGAGACCCTGTCTCTATTAACAATAGAAAAACTAGCCAAGTATTGGCTAGCCACCTTGTAGTCTCAGCTACTCAGGAGGCTGAGGCAAGAGGATAACTTGAGCTTAGGAGTTTGTGGTCACTGTCTCAGAAACAAAACAAAACAAATCAACAAACAAAAAACCCCAAGAAAATTGCCATGTGTTAGAGGGTCTGAGAGAGGGTCTCAGCATGAGTGGCTGAGTGGCCCCTGGCTGAAAGTCAGTAAAAACCAAGAAATTCATTTCTATAAGTGCAATAAACAGAATTCTACCAACAACCACAACAGTTGAAAGAGGACTTCCAAGGTCTAGGAAGAAATAATAGCCCAGCTAAGGCACAGTCTGCAGCCTGTGAGATTGAGACCAGGGGACCCAGTTAGTCATATCTGCCTCCTTGGTCCATGCAAGCTATGAGCTGCCCAGTGTGTGCAGTTTTAAGCTACTAAATTTGTTACTTGGTGACAGAAACTAATACAAGAATGTTATATTCAGAATTTTCTGTGCACACAATACAGAGAATGCCCCCCAAATGTATACACATTATAAGAAAGGGAAAAACTGTATTAAATTTTTAATGCTTGTCACTCTTGACTTCTGCAATTACAAGAGGTGCTAAATGTGATTTGTCTTTATCAGTATATATGCAGTATCACAATTTTAATAGGGTTTTGTCCTTTCTTCAAATATATATATATATTTGGCACCCTTTGCTTATATGGACATTAATTTGGTAGCAAAACTTGCAAGACATTTATTCTTAGTAGTTACAACAGTGTTAGACTAGTAGGAATGCAAAGAAAAAGGCGATATGAAAGAATAACACTTTGCCGGTAATAAAGAGGAAGAGGTTAGCTGTGTGATGTTAGCATTCCTGTATACTGTGAGTAGCAACTACACGCCATCTAGGCAGCACTGAATCTATTCTTGCATGAATAATAAAAGGATGAATACATAAAGGCCTATTTTTCTCCAAATGGGGCCTAATGCATCAATGATAATGATGTTAAAATATTATATGTATATAGTGTTCTATTTTAGACAGTGCCTCTATGAGTACATTATCTCATTGCATCTTAAAATAAAAGAACAAATAGACATAAAGAAAAACCTTATTCTGTACACGTGAGGAATATGAGGCTTTGAAAGGTTAAGCGCTTCAGGGAACGCAGCTAATCTGAGGGAAAACTGGAGTGACGCTCACACCTTTATTCCCAATGAGTGATTTAGGGGTGCGCCTCCGGGCTGGGTCATTGGAGAGCACCTGGTTTGGAGTCAACAGACATGGGTTTGAGAGCAGCGTTTTCTCCACTTCTTTCTACCCCATTCAGCTACAGAGAGGAGAACAATGGAAGAGGCTGCATCCAGATCACCACAAGGAGAAACTACCAAAATATGAAAAAAGCTGTCGGGACCCACCTGTCTCAGTTAAACTTAGGAGGAAAAATATGTTTTTGGCTTTAGCACAAGACAAGTCATAGTGTGCATTTTAATTTACAGCTGTAACTGATAAGTTGAGAAATATAAATGTTTGTTTTCTTAGTAGAATGTCTAATTTTTCTATTGCTGCATACATTTTTAAGCATGTTCCTATCTATCACACATAAAAAGATGGAAATTTTAAATTTTTAATACTGCAATTTTTAGTGTTATAATACAAATATGCATTGCATAGGTATTTGTAAAGTGAATAAATAATTAAAGTAATATTATATATCTTACACCTTGGTATGCAAATCTATCTATGAAGAATAAAGTACATACATACCTGGTGACAATAATTATTATGATAACCACTATTGGGGGGGTTGAGAAATTAGTTTAGACAGAAGAGTTCTAAATTTGGTGAGTCACTTTCGTGACAAAAATAAAATCCTGATGGCCAGGTTATTTTTACACTACAGGCTAAACCTGTTCTTATCAAAATCAATTTGCTTTTAGTGAAGGAGGTATTCACATACTTCAGCAGTTTCCACTGCCCTAAATGTATCAGGGATTTTTTTTTTTTTTAACTAAAGAGTTATTTGGTACAGTTTGGTTATCTTTATAACTTTAGTAAAAATTATTACTACTATCTGGAATAGATAATAAGGTGTTACATGATGTTAGAATACTGGGGTAAAATATTCAAACATCATTCATTCATAAAAAAGAACAATATCCTGTCATTTGCAGTAACATGAATGGAACTAGAGGACATTAAGCTAAATGAAATAACCAGGCAACAACAGACAAACTTGTCATCTTCTCACATGTATGTAGGAGCTAAAAAAATAAAAAAATGAATTCATGAAGTTACACTTTAAACAAAAAGTGAGCTATTGTTATCATTATCTAATATTCTATTACATCAAATTCATTTTTCTTTTGTTCATCAAAACATCTCAAGATACATGGCTTTGAGTAGAACGACTCTGATTTTTATTCCTTCTACCAATATTATTTTGTATTTAATAAATTACCTGATTTTTCTCAATCTCTTCTGTGTCATCTAACAGTTCTAGAGTTTCTCTGATGTGTCTGACGCTGTTCTATAGCTTTCTTGCATTCTTTTTTCCACCCATCTCCATTCCATTTTGGATCAGATACTACCTACACCATTTTCAGGACAAAGCAGCTAAGCCTGAGGAGGATTAGGAACTTGTTATAAGTTGCCTGGCATACAAAAATGCTAAAATTAGAATCCACTGGGGTTTTTTTTTTGACTCCCAAATCTTTCTTTCTACATTTTCTCATCATTTTAATTGTCAAAAAAAATTCTAGAAGGTCTATAAAAACCCTTCACCCCCTTTAATTGAATCTCATTTATTCTGCCCTATTTATTTCTCCATGGCCAATTCACATTCATTTTACATTTCTATCTAACATTTTCAGATTAATATTGCCATTTATCCTCCTTTCCTATAGATTAAATATCTTGAATGTCTTCACCTTCTCCTCACAGAATCAATTATTCACTATTTTAATTTTATTGTATTAATGGTGCTTAGAAAAATGTGTTAAACTACCTCTAGCTAGAAGCAAACCCTATAATGTCACTTCCTTAGGGAGAACACAGTATACAAGCAATATTTATCCTGACAGATGTCAGGAGAAGTGGTCATGTGTCTGAGGAAATAGTTCTGACAATAAAAATACCTTTGTTACTGAGGGAGCGAATCCCAGTTTTCACTAAAACTTACCAGGGTGAAATGGTGATTTAAGAAGAGATTAAACCTGAATCTTATTTTATTTCCACAGTACTATACTTAATTCATTCCTAAAAATAAGGCTTGCAAAGAAAACTTGAATCATATGTAATTCCACTGTTAAAATAATGAAAGAGAAACAAACCACCTGATATGGTGAGGGAGAAACTTAGGTATCAAGTTATAGTTTGCAGTCTCTGTTCAGCCTTACAGAAGTTCCAGCAATTAGGATGGAAGGCGCGTGTTTGGGGTGACAGATCTACTTTGTCTTTGTCTTCTATGAGAACAGAAAAGGTGGCATAATTGTTAGAAAACTTTCTGTTTAAGAGCCAGCTGAGCTGAAAAAAAATTTTTTTTCATAAAATGTTAATGTAAATGATGATGGAAAAGATGTTAAGTGGATTCGAGCCATAATTTATCTAAATCACACGGAGTAGTTCACTATACAGGGTGTCCCCAAGATCGCACAGGAAGTCACCATCCATAGAGAAAATGGGAAATTGTGGCTAACTGTAACTTTATTTATAAAACATTCATTACAAATTTTTACAAAATATTTATGAAATATTTTTTACTTGTTTCCCATTTCTTTGTAACATTGTGTAAATATTTTCAATGATTTCAAGATGCCAATAAGGCTATGAAATTAAATTCAAACTCATTTGTCTACCTGGATCACCATGACCTTATCTTAACTTTTCATATACTTTGGTATTTTTTTACATAATTTGATTTATAGCAAGACCAAACCAAACAAAACACCAATAATCTATTGTCTTACATATTAAAGAAATAATCACTGAAAGGAAATAAGCAGAGTTAATTGGGTCTAAGGCCCAAAACCCAGTATTATGTGCTGCCCCATTTTATGCTGAAACCAGGAGGCTCAAACCACAACTTCCCTCCCATTCTGCTCTGATGGATAAGGTTCCCTGTCAAGGGGGTCATGTGCAATGTCTGCTTATCTCAGTGTAGAGGTTTTGGTTTCCTGCCATTGTGAGGGATTATTCAATCGAACCAATCATTTCTTCCTGCAGGAACCAAGGGCACCTCAGCCTTTTGATATTAAAAACTTATCTCCCACAGCCTCTAGCTTTGCCCTGTTCCTAAGCACAACCCCCACGTGGCTCTGTATTGTGTGTTGTACTGACCTTCCCCCTCCAAAAAAAGACCATGTGACTAATAAACTGCCACTGATCTCATCTCTCCAATATCAGGGACAATGTGCTCGGCCCTCAACATGACCGCAGGACAGACAAGAATCCCTCCCTCACCAACCAGGTGAAAGGAAGCAATTTAACAATTTAAAATAGAACAAAATATCAGCTGATAAGTAATCAAAGAAATAACACAAAAACAATATGATGTAAAATGTGGCTTCTGAGCTAAGTTAAAATATATTTTGTCTTTGAGTGCTGTCATTTTAAATTTCTATGATGAACAGTGAATGGAAAATAATTTATTAGTTTGGAAGTGCAAATTGGAGGAACTTTCTTGATAAGAAGCTTGATGTCTAAGAAACATTCCAAATATCCTTCCTCTTTTACTCAGTAATTTTACTTCTGGGAATATAGTCTAAGGAAATAGTAAACACTATGGCAGCGTTTTCTCATTGCCGCACCATTGATTATGGTAGAAAGAGAGAAATATCATGAATTCAAGGAATAGTTTCAGTAATCAAATATCTATACAATATAATAAAGACCACCCATTGTATTTACATTTGTGAAGAACTTTTGATGTAAGAAGAATATGTAATTATTAGGCAATTTATGCTAATTTAAAGATACGTATGTGAACTACATTACAATACACTTTCAACTTTAAGTGTGTATGCACATGATGTAAAAAAGGGCAGAAAGAAAGGAAGAAAATACAAATTGTTAAATTATGATGGATTCTATTTTTAGCTTTATAACTTTACAGGGAATATATAACCTATATTATATTCATATATAAGAATATTAATACACAAGAACGCATGCCCCTTTATGTGTACACACACAAGAAGACTTAGAATGAGAGAAGCATGGAGCCAGTTAGCTTCTGTAAGCTGAGAGCTAGGTGGACATTTGTCTTTAAGATCTCTATCAAAGCAGAGGTAAGTAATAAAATCCATCAGAAAATGGGAAAGGGGTGGGTGTCGCCTGTGGCTCAATGGGGTGGGGTGCTGGCCCTATATGCCGGAGGTGGGAGGTTCAAACCCAGCCCCAGCAAAAAACTGCAAAAAAAAAAAAAAAAAAAGACTGTGAGAAAAAATGGGAAAGGGCATGTCTTCTATACTTCACTGGTAAAATTCTTTGAGCAAATGAAGAGAAGCAGTACAAAATATATACGTACATGTATAATTTGTACGTACACACATAATTTGTAAGACGTATTTAAATACTCAATAGATACTTTGAGGTACTCACTCTTTCATGTGTATTAATTCCACTTCTTCAAGCACTTTGCCAGTTTTTTAAGCAGAGTTCCTGTCCCAGATTTTTCCCATATCTGATATAAGGCTGAATGCATAATCAGCATTACACATCTACAGTTTATAAGGGAGATAGTCTTTTATTTATTGTAACTCTGCTTTATGTACTTTCATTACATTTCAAGTAGGTTTAATCATTACAGAGGGTGGAAACATGGTAGTTTTAGTACTTTTATATTTTTATTGAGGTAGAATGTGAGAATTTTGTTGTTTACTTTCTAATCTGCTACAGTATTATATCTTTGACAAATATCAGGGGAATATATAGAGCTAGTCTCACTATGCTCCATATAAAGTCTAAATACAAATCTCTGTTTAGTTGCTTCTATTTTAAGTTTGTGGATTTTCATTGTGAACACATGTAATTTTATAATTAAAAAAGAAGAGAAAAATGTTATTTGTATTTGGAGGAAATAGTGATATTTTCCAATTATTTACAGAAGAAAATAGAAAACTTGGAAGTACAGAGGAAGACATTTAATTATTTTAATATTTTATGTCCCTAAAATAGTTAAAATTTTCACTATTTTCTTTGGAGTTACGCATATATAATTTCTTTAGTTGTATGCTGTGACAACAATATAATGATTGATCAACTTATGTAAAAAGTCCATTATTATAAATGCAATAATCTCAGTTGGAACAGTAAATTTTCTTCCATCTCTGCCAGAGTGAGTAGGAAGGCTCACTGCTGTGTTTATATGTATGTGTGCCGGTATGCACATCCCTCTCCTCTGCCCATGAAGAATATATAATCACTCAATGCTTCCCTGTATGGCCAGTGTTTGAGATCTCCATTCTCCATCGATCAATAAAAGCGTAAATCCTGACTAGCTATTGTTGCCTTTTTAAGCTGTTCTCACACACTTTTGTTCAGCTTTTTAAAATTTTAGGCTAAAAAGCCTTTACATTGAGTATTCAAGAAGATGAGAAGAGGAAGGATTAGGGCAGAGTCCTGATTGTAGTTAGGACTGGTCACCAACATTATGATTCTGAGAATGCCACATTCTTCCTCAGAAACGTAATGGATTCATTAATGAAACATTGATAAAATATCTTGGCCATCTTCCTCAGATTCCTGTGATTTTTCAGAATACTGTTTCTTTTTAATCTTTTGAATCCATTACCTACAATTATTATTATGTTATCTGACGAGTAATTATCAAATTACTGGAGATTTAATGAGGTATATCAGATCTGCAGCTTTCTTGTTTTAAAACCATGAAATCAAGATTATAATAGAATATTTAGAAACCATGCCTTATAAGAATCTTATGCCAAAACAAATTTCAACATATTCATATGTTGGGTTTATTTCATATGTACTAATTTAAATATTTAAGTATAAAATGACAGTACAGTTGAAACAATTTTGTAGATTACTGAAAAATTTCCGAGGTATATAGATTTTTTATTATCTCAGGAAATACAAAGCTATCAAAATTATAATTCAATGGAAGAGATTGTAAAATGAAACAAAAATCATCTCCCAACAAATTAACTACATAGGTCGATCGACATAACTTTAAAGAAGATGGAGAAAAGATCTGTATCTAAGACATGAATTGAAAACAAAACAAAACAAAAAAAAATCCAACTATTTCAGCACGCTGGAAATTGAACAAAAGCACACAACAAATGGGGAAGCTTCATGAGCAGCTGCTGATCTTCCACTAAGAGCAGTGGGATTCTTGGTTATGCTTGACTGGGGCAGCTTCTATCCCCACTTCTGCTCCACGGTAGTGCTATTAAGTGAGGCGGATAAATCAGAAGCTTTGCTGCTGGAAGGTACAGAGGAAGTGGAAGACCTATAGATTATCTGGAGATTAGGTTGAGAGACTGGGAATTGAGACAGCCATAAATAGATGGAAGAAGTTCTCTGCAGATCCCTGGGGAAATTGAGGCTGACAGCCAGTTCAGCAGAAACCAGGGAGAGTTCAGACTATCCACAGGTGCCTACTCCACAGAAGGTTGCATAGAGGTTCAGCCCAAAGAGAGAATGGAAAGTAAAATCATCATCATACTTGAAAACTGGCAAACCTAAAAATTGTCTGAATGTTGAATATTCTCCCCAATCCATATAAAACTCATCAACAAAGTTTTATAGCTTTGTTGGTAGGTTTAAGATGTTTGATCAGAACTTCTGGTCAATCATTGGCTAGCCACTAAGCCATTCAGACACAATCCCTAGGAATCTGGCTTAAAAATAAAGCGATACGATAATAGTAATAATAATGATAATGGTGATAATAATATATTTCTGGGCAGAATTATCAGTTTCTAACACCACAGGACAATTTCCCCTAAGAGTGAAAATTTGTATCCATTATTGCTACCTATACTGTTTCTTGTTTTTTTTTTTTTTTTTTTAATTCAGTCTCCGTAGAGACTGTCAAAAATTGCCAATGCCGACTATATTTCAAGTCATCATGGTGGGACATTGGGAAAAGTTTTCAATTAGCAATAATTGTGCCTTGGATAAACCTCACTGGCTACGATACTTCCACCGCTCAAAGCTTGCTACATTTACTGTACTATATGAAACATCTGAGTTTCAGGCTGGGCATGGTGGCTCATGCCTATACTTCTAGCACTCTGGGAGGCTGAGGCAGGTGGATTGCCTGAGCTCACAGGTTCAAAATCAGCCTGAGCAAGAGCATGACCCCAACTTTAAAAATACCTAGGCATTGTGGCAGTCACCTGTAGCCCCAGCTATTCAGGAGGCTGAGGCAAGTAAATCACTTGAGACCAAGAGTTTGAGGTTGCTGTAAACTATGATGCTGCGGAACTCTATGGAACTCTATGGAACTCTGCAGACTCTGTCTCAAAAAAAAAAAAAAAAAAAAAAAAGACAGAAAGAAAAGAAAAAGAAAAAAAATTTTAAAAAAGAAAACATATGAGTTTCAAACAAAAAATATGATAAATGCAAAGAAACAACAAGGTATGACCCACACTCAGGAAAAAACAAATAGAATAGTGTCTCTGTGTTCTCTCTGAGTCCTATTTAGCAAAGACCCTGAACCTTCTATTATTAACATGTTCAAAGAACTAAATAAGACTCTATTTATAAAGTATAACAATATTGGTTCAAAAAATAGAGAAACTCCATAAATAGAAATTATAAAAAAGAAACAAAGAGCAGCCTTAAAATGCAAATGAAATGAGAAATTTACTAGCTATTTCCAATAGCATACTTGAGATGGCACAAGAAAGAATCAGCAGATATGAAGATAGATCAGTAGCAATGAAATCTAAAAAATAGAGAAAATGCCTTTGTGACCTTGGAATAGGCAAAGAGTTTTAAAGGTGATATCAAGAGCAGAATGGTCTATAAAATAAAAAAAATTGATAAACTGGATTCCATTGAAATGCAAAATTTCTTCTTTAAAGACACTATTAGGCAAATAAAAAGACAAGATGCAGACTGGAAGGAAATAGATGCACATCATATACCTCATAGGAAACTTGTATCCGAAATATACAATGGACTCTTGCAATTTAGTAAGACAAACAGCCCCGATAAATAATGGGCAAAAGATTCAAATAGACATTTCACTAAAGAAGACATTTGCATTGCTTATAAACACCAAGGAAACCACAAAAACACATAGAAAAACATATGCATGCTCAAAATCACGTCATTAGGGTAATGCAAATTAAAACCAGATGTCATGTCCACCCACCCTAAAGATAGACATTACCAAGTATTAGAGGTGACGTGAAAAAAGTGGAACATTACGTTACAGTACTGCAAGGAATATAAAACGGTACACTCCTTTTGACAAACTATTTGACAATTTCTTAAATAATTAAACATAAATCATAGAACTTGGAAAACTATTCGACAAAAATAACATACTGTATATTTATGATAAAATTTGTTTGCAAATATTTAAAAAAAACTGGGAAAAACTATTGGAGAATCAAAATGTAGACTAGACAAACAATGGGAACATATTTAGCAATAGAGAGGAGCGGATACAGATCCAGGCTACGATTCCAACTAACCTAAAAATGCTCATAAAGTGAAAGAAGCTCAAACTGCACTCTGTATGAATCCATTTATTTGAAATGCTTAGCAAAGGCAAAGTCAAGGAATAGTTGTTATTGGACAAGGGAATCTGGAAATAGAGACTGACAGTAGGCTCCAGGGAATTTTTGTAATGATGGAAATTTCTTAAACAATATTCTGGTGATGATTGTACAGCTCCATAAATTTATGAAATTCATTGGTTTATACACTAACAATAGATATGTATGACACGTAAGTTGTACCTCAATAAAGCTGTTAAAATAATAAGAATAAAGAGGTACCCATGTATGGTATTGCTGCCAACTAGGAGCCAATAAGATCTATTATAACTGGTCCCCTGGTTTTGAAAACCCACAAAGTGACTAATGCAGAATAGAAAATGAGTCACTATTTCCTCAGAAGAAACTAAAAGTTTTTAATGCTCTTCATTATGATAATTGCTAATTAGTCTTTCTAGCTTTGCAGATGTAGCCAGTCCATTTATGAAACTGTACATCGCAAATGCCTTTTTTAAAATCAGAAGAATTTCCTCAGCTTGTTTCAAACAGCTGTGTTTCTAGAGCCATAAGATGGAGTTCTAAATTTAAAAAAAAAAGAAGACTTTTTTGCACATTACATTTTTATTTTGTTTTTTTACTTTTTCTGTTCATTTTAAGAGAAGAGGAAATAATATTTGTTAAGTAACAGCAAGATAGACAATATTTTATGTTCAGTCTCACTTGGAATCACGTGAGATACCTGCAGTTTGTCTTCAGTTAGAGATGAACAAACTTCCTCTCAAAGTTTCAAGAAGTGTCTGAGCTGACTTCCAATGTAGGTCTCCAGATATTAAAACTTATTCTTGACTCTCCCCACTCTGCTGCTTTCTGCTTTGTTGAACACAGGCTTTCAAAACCATTGTGCAATTACTGATAAATGCCTTTAAGTATATCTGGGCAGTTATAAATTAAAAAATCAATTTTCAAAAAGTTATGGACCATTTAATGTAAGATTAAATTTAGATACATATTTTTAACTTTGTGAAACAAGATAAAGATGTCAGTGTGGAGGTGGTTAAGAGTAAAATGGAGTATGCCTCCTCTGTCAGAGAGGAAAATGATCATGAATGAGTTTTCATTTTGGTTGCATAAGATAGAAGAAATACTGCATACCTTTTATAATAGTTTATAAAAGGTGTGCAATTTTGTAAGACATACAATTTTATCTGTCAATTAAAAAATAATTACTCAGTGAAAAACATTATCATATAAATTACAAGTATAGCTAAGAAGTAACAAGAAATCCTAATACCATCAAATATTTAGTCAATCAGACTAGGATTTTGGTTGAGCAGCAAACGACGTAGGGACCAACCAGAAGCATAAACGCTTTCCACCAGGGGTTCCCTGCCTGGTTGAGTTCTAGACATTGTCAAAGACTGCCTTGCCCGGCTCTAGCCTTGCATGGACATGTATTTAAAGCAATTTAAAGTACTGAAAACTCATCAAAATCACACAGAGTGTTTCAAAACATTTAATTTAGTATGGGACCATTATTCCTAAGGATGGAAAACGTATTCAATAGTTCGGGGTAAATAAGACAAGGAAACTATTATTATTTTTGGTAGCTATCAAAAGGGAAAGAATGCTGCAGGGAGATGATAGAGTACCTTTCTAGCAAATGTGTTGTTCAAAGCAATAATCCTCTTTTCTCATTCTGCAAAATCTATACACAGAAGAAACTGGATTTAGTTTTGAGACTAGAATATTTATAACAAAAAAATCAATAGCACTTGTTATTCTTATGTTTCAAAGCATGTTTTCCTAGCTGGATTAAAAGAAAACAATAAAAACGATTCATTGCAAAAAAATAAATAATAAAGCTGAGGGGCTAATTCCCTTAATATAGCATAAAAATAAAGCTCGAAAACAGGCACCTTGATGCTGCGTCCTGATGATGTGGAAAAAGTTATTTGAACATTTTTATGACACATCATGAAAAAATGATTTTGGCATTGCTGGGAAGCGTTATGTTGTTTTGCTTTATGAGCTGAAGGAAACTGAAATAGTTTTTAGCAAGTAATTACTTCTGCAAAAAGAGCCCCTGGTTTTAAGATCCACCCCAGGAATTTTCATCAGTACTTAACATACAGTTTGAACAACAATAAAACTATGAAAGGGTGAATTATCAGTCTCAGGCAGAAGAAAAATTACCTATTTTTAAAAGGAAAACAACATTAGACTTCTAATCGATTTGTTCTCTATGAGACTAAAGAGAGCAAAATCTAAGCAAAACCTTTTCCACGTCCACATGTTCCATTTTCTAAAATCTGTAAGTGCACTGAAGACATGCTTCCTTTTGCCCTTTGTTATGCTAGTACTTAAAACACCATGTTACACCTACTGTCTATGCAGATCCCCATGCTTACGTATGACGACATATTGATTAATATTTTCTGTTGATGGACAGTGTCCATGAAGCTCACAGAATATACTTGAGTGAGCAGAGAGATAACGTTCAGCTTTTGAAATTTCACCAACTTTGGAAAACTTTGAAAACAATGATTTAAATAATGAAAACTTTATTTTTAATATAAAAGTTCTATTAGCTTTCAAAATTTTCAAGATCTTTTCACACAAAGACAGACTGAGGGACAATCATAAGGGAGGTGGCGCAGGAGCCATGACGGACAACTAAAGGCAAAGTGGGTTCCTGAATTGAGTTCCAGACCAGGAAAAAAAAAAAAGACCCACCCAAATCCATAGTGGTTTGGTGGGGAAACCCTCAATTTGCATAAGGCTTATCGATGTTTTAATAGTATCAAATCAATGTTAATTTTCTATGTTGGATCCACTGTGGGGGTTAGATATATGAATGAGAGAAGCTGGCCAAAGAGTGAGCAAAAGAAACGTCTGTATTATTTTCTGTAAGTCCATTATTATTTCAAAATAAAAAGATACAAAATTCCATCATCAGCTTTGTTTTATAAAAGGACACGAATAAAGAGAAACCAGTATTACCAACAGAGTTCAAACTGAGTAGATATTGTTCCTTAGAGGAACACAAGATAGTTTTTACCTCCTGTGTAAGACTGATTCATATTTATAAAACCAGTGACTAAATTACTTAGTAGACTAATTAGTGAAGCATTGTGAAAACTGTGTACATTTAGTTCATGAAAAGAATGAGGTAAACATGGACCATTTAGTAACTCTGCATATTAATGACCAAGTCATTAAGGTTTTTGTTCTCAAGTATATAGCCTACTTATTTTTTGACATTTTCAACATACAATTTTTGATATCAAAAGTGATATTTTCTAAAATGTAGTGAGCCATGTAAGCAGAAGTCCAAATATCAATCATACATCATGCTGACATTGGAATAAAAAGGGCAAGATCATTTACTTTGCTTTACCTGAAACTGTGTGATCCTTGGAGTCTCTTGTTATTTTGATCCTGGCATGAGGATAGATGTAGTGCATGGTCTTGCCGTTCATCTGTATAATCTAAGACATACACGTGATAAGGTGAAAAATCAATGTTAAAGACATTTAAAATGCAGTGTGCAAGATTAGACTTGCTCATTTAAAAGCATATTGATTAGGTCAATGAAAATGTATTAGAAGATTCTCAAATGAGGGCAATTTAAACATCATACACTGATACTATATAACGAGAATTTTGGTTTCTTTGTTCATTATGGTTTTTGCATTTATGAACAATTGCTCTTGGAAACTTGTTGTATTTGGGAAATTAATGAATAAATGTCAGAGACTGAGGACAATTTGTTACTACAGTAGTACAGATATTAATGCCAGTGCATAGAGAAGGTATATGTGAAATTGTCAGCTGCTGATTTTCTTTGGACAAAGTGTTTTTAATTTTCAGCAACTAAGTGGTGGAAAGGCAGAAAAAGCTGGAGAAGATCTCCACACTCCACATCGCTGTTGCTGTATTTGAAATGGCTCTGTATTTTTGTTACTTGATTTTATTGAGAAATTGTACTTCCTTTGAGCACATATTCTAGAAGTTTCAGTGTATACTGGATGCTGGCACTAATTCTGTACAAATACATAAAATATGTGTTCATTCTAATACATTCTGAAGCCTCTTTCATATTAAAAAATTGTGTTATTGATCATGTTAGTCCTCATAGAAATTCTTTAGGGTAGAAGAACTATGCTTAAAGCTACTGTTGCAATTCGCATATTGAGACTTAAACATGAAATTACTATCGGCTGCCTGATCTCTGCTTCTACCTGATGAAATGAGGTTTCTGGTACAAAAGCAAATTAGCAAAGATAAGCTTGTGCTTTATGGAAATTTGCTTTCAAAAGTGACATAAAAAATGAAAAATAGAAGTAGTAAAACATTTATTCATAATGACATTAACAAGATTTTATTAGTATGGAGCTTATGTCTATTGCCTTAGGAAAAATTTTAACTTAAATTACAAATGAAATAGTTTAACATAAACACTTTATGTTACCTATTTTAAATATGTTTAAGAAGTGTTTAGGAATATTAACTCAAAAGATTAAACAATTAAGAACAAAAGACATGGAAAATTTGTATGATCTAAATGTTCCCTAATAAGCTCAGACATAAAACAGAATTCTGCATATTAAAAATAAAATAGGTATTGAAAAGTACAAGCTAAAATTATAGCTTTTATTTTCTCTAGAAAAGAATAGGCTTAATCGGCCACTAGACCACTATAAAACACTCCCCAATTAAGAACAGAATCCTGTTAAGTCCAAGAATAATATGAGAATACATTGTATACAAAAAATATTATTTGCAGGATTATGAAAATTTCAAGGTGAAGTCATTTAATCCAGATAATTTACATAATTTGTAAATCACTGAATACTTCATTAATATTCATAATGATGAACTTACATTTTTCTTTTTTCTCCCTTTCTCTGGCCTCCTCATCTCTCTCCAGCCCTTTGTCTCTCTGTCTGCTGATTCACTCTTTTGAGTCTCTTTCTTACTTTCTCTCTTCTACCTTCTTACTCCCTCCCTCATCTTTTCTCCTTCTACTTTTCGTCTCCATTCTTTACTCCCCTAATCTGCACTTGTCTTTAATCTTTAGTGAAAATTAAATTGTGTACCCTGAAAATTCTACAATATATTACATATAACTAAACTTATATGTAAACTATAAATCTATATTATATGTAATATAGAATACATTTATACAATAAATACATTTGTATAATAAAATTTGTTTCAGTAAGGTAGATTATAATCATTAAAATTGATGGATATTATTTTATCTCAACTACATGATACTTTCATGTGTTACTTCATAATTCTCTTTAAAAATCATTATTTTGCCCACTTGGTTAATAATAAGCTAGGTAAACACAATTTTTTTTCTATAAACGTATTCTTTCCAGTTTCCAGACTGGGGAGAAGTTGATATAATGTCATGTCATAGCACATCTATTACATGGTTTAGAAGACTATCAGATTTCCTGTGTTTTCACCAGAATTCTATCAGCTAGCTAATATCAATTTTAAATTTACACCTGTTAGTGTTAGTGGAAGGGATGTTGAACATCTTCATTTTTATTGAATGTTGCTTTTGAAGCATCTTTATGTTAAAACAATTCCCTGTAGTTTCCGAGAACATCTGTGACCATCTTCATGAGTCCACTTAATAAATCCAAAACCGTTATACTACCATAATTATGATCGATATGAGTAAGAGTCTACAGAATACAGATGCTTCTGTCCCTCATGTGTACACTAGGTAAATGTCAGCTTTTTTCCTAACCTTGTCAGGTGAATATTGATGGTCCTATAGCAGATGGAGTTACACTGTCGGAATGAGAGTAGCAACGCAGCCCGGGCAGGACTGGTGCCAGTGGTTGCCCATATCTTTCTCCAAGAGGTGATCATGCATTGACAGAACGATGGCCTCTTAGAAAAAGGACTGTTTCTTTTCCCTGCCTAAAGTGTTTCAAGATAAATTACCTTCATGAATTGAGCCCTCATACCCTTTTAGTTATCACACCTTTTATTGATGCAGGTATTCCTCCATTCACTTATGTACCAATCACACTAGATGCAGGGGAGAGAGACTTTGCTGGGTTCCTAGGAATGTGCTGAGGTACTGTGTACACATATACCATAAATGATATAGAGCTGCTGTTCTTCCAGTGCTCGTGGAAACCACTGGAGCACAGAGGAGGAACACTTAACCCCTATGTGGGGGTGTGGTGGTGGTGTCAGGGAAGTCTCCGTGCAAGATGGGGTGTGTCCATGGACACCTGAGTGATGAGTACGGGTAACCACGGGAAGAGTGGAGGAAAAGTATCCAGGAGAGTAACAGAACATTCAAAAACACAGAGTAAGGGGGAAGAGCAGCTCTTTCAGAAAAGCTTAATGGATCTCAATGTAGCAGTAGCAGGAAAACTACAAAGGATGTGGTCCCTAGGGCACAGAGTGGATGAATTTTATAAGAGTAAGTGTTGACCTTTGCAACCACCTTGTGAGACGTGTTAGTCTTATTTATAGATTAAACAAAACAAACAAAAGAAAGAGGTTAGGTGATCTGTTCAATTTACAAAGGAGAGCTGAATTTTCAATGAATAGTCCAAAGGTTAAACATAAATACACCTACATATGGAAAAAAACCCAAGAATCTAGTTTATTTTTAGAATTAACATGAGTATGAGTCTAATAAAAAATTTTCAGAAATATTCTTCTACTCCTCTAATGTAGGCTTTATATAACCTATTTTTAAAAGCAGATAAATGAGCGTTTGCCTCAGTCAATTTGGTTTTATTACTTATGCCTCCAAAGTCTTTTACGAGCATAAATTCTTGTTATATGTAAGTTTTAAAAAAAAAGTATTGGCACCAAGAGTTCATTATTACCTTTTTTATGATCATAGATGCGAAGAAGTTAATATAATAAGAATGCCATTTTGCTATTCTCCAAGTCAAATTATAGTTATGACAAATTAAAAAGGAAGAGAGTATTTAAAGATAAACACTATAATGATATAAAAATACAGGTATAAACAGGTATAAACATGATAAAAATACAACATAATTTCATTTAGCAAGAGACACACATTATTATATTCATCTAACAATAATCCTTAGGTTTTCTCCTTTATTGGATATAATAAGAAATTTATTAACTAATTCTGAAATATACCTTCTCTGCTTAATGTTGGCATTATATCAATGCATAATTATATATTGTTTAAGCTATTATATACCATGCACTCAGATAAAAACTATAACTCTATGTATATTAGTAAGAGAAGAAAAGAAACAAAAATGTTCCTAAGGATGACCATTATTTCATCTACATAGAATAGAATTTTTTTGGAGGGGGATATAGATTTTATGTCTTTGAAGAATACTAGCTAGATAAATTTATTGGAGAAAATTATTCAAATAGCCATGGAAATAGCAGTTTTGGGAAATAAATGTAGAGGAGTTGTTATTTTTTGCTTTCCAGATTATATTGTTTATCTCACTAGGATTTTCTTAATGTATTTGTTTTCATTGACTTGGTCTAGTTTTATGGAAAATACTAAACTTCAGAGAAAGAAATTATATGGGTAAAATAAAATGGGTATATGGGTATGCCATTACAGATAGATTCTTACAATAAAATAAATTTAAGAAAGTTATTTTCAACTTAATTTTTTTAGTACTTGGAGATAAAAGAAGGTAAATTTAAGATTTTTATTAATTTTCTAATTTATTAATTTTCTTACTTAACAAGCAGATTCATTTGATGAGAGTTGACATGCAACCATAAAAATATTTTAAGAATGATAAGCTGAGAAAAATATAATTTAATACTCTCTGATACATTAAAAAGAAGTACAAAGAAATGGAAATATGTTGACTTGTTTCTGGAAGCAAAAGTAGCCCTACACCATAAATGTATTAAAAACATCAAAACTAAAGAGAATAGTTATTATATGTCGAGGAGAAAGATTTCTAGAAATTAAGATAGTAAATTAAGATAGTATGTAAGAACACCAAACAGAATAAAATTCTAAGAGTAAGATATCCTGTTTAGTAGCTAGAAACTTGTCCATAAAAACTGAAATTCCTTAGGAAGAAATCAAAGCTGAGAGTAGACAGCACTTGTATGTGCAAAAGCCTTGTTTATTTTTTTATGGCTCAATATGACAAACACTGAATTAAATTAAAGTAAGTAAATGGTTATTCTTAGTTGTTCAGAATATGGTTGTTTTCTCTATCAATGAATACTAAACAGACAGTATTATCTAGGAGTTGATGTAAGAGAAATAAGTCAACCATCTCTTTTGTTGATGTTCTAATGATCATGATATACAACCTGCAAATATCTGCTCTGCTCCTGCAATTGATTTAAGGTCACTTGGCTTCCCAGAGGAATCTGCTCCAATTTATCTCCCAGGTATATTTCAAAATTCAACTCAAACACCACCTCATTCGCTCCAAAGCACATAAGATTATGACTTTTCATATCACATATATCTTACCTAAGTTTAAGTTTCTTTATCTATAAAATTACATTAATGAGTAATATATACTTCAAGTGAGATAGTGTCCAAATAAAATCCAAAATGAATGCAAAACAACTAACATTTCCATAGAATAGACAGTGTAAAATACAAGTTCCCTTTTCTTCTCTAAATGAAGACTTTCTATCACAGCTGACTTGGCTTGACCCTATTCTTATTTGCTATTTCTTAGCATCTGGACATACTAATTGGAAAGCACTGAACATTACTCAAATACGTTTTACTCAATACGCTGTAAGCTCTTGGAAGTTCAGTCTCCTCTTGTACAGCAATGCTGGATTTATTATGCAAACTTAATAATGATCTATGGAGGAATGGATCACTTAAATTGCCTGCAAGAAGTATCACATCTCTACTCCAGGGCCAATAAGTCATAGTTGACAAAGTAGGGTACTTACTTCTTTAAGTTAATGAAAAAAAAAATCACATGTGAAATTGACTGAAAAATTTCCCATTCATGCAAAATAGTGAAACTGTTGTAGAACAGAATTGTCTTTTTTTTGAAAAATGTAAAACAGATTGCTAAATGTAGCACTTACTTGCTCTTGATGTTGACTGAGCGGTCTAGAGTGGACCAATCTTTCTGGCAGTTTTCGGTCCAGACCGTGTCCATTTTCCAAACGGGACTCCCTGGGTTTATCAAACCAATCTGTTTCCTCACGACGCAGGTGATAGGCTTTGGAGACCAAGCAAACATCAGACATTGCAACCACAACTAACACAGGTGATCGAAGGCAGCTGACGTGCTGTAGTACTGACATGCACTGGGCTTATAAACCAAACATGCATTTCAAACGCGACTCCTAAGGGGACTAGAAGAATTTCATTACTGTGCTAATGATAAAATGATGTCAGAAATTTGGTACTGTATAATAACCAGAAAAAATGATGCACACAGATGTTCACAACCTCAGAGCAAAATGGAAAAAAAAAATCAAATTTTAAATCAGGAGAAAAAAAATTTAGATAGTGATGGAATACATAAAGGAACAAGTGACCAAAAGAGTCATTATATTTAACCTCATTGCATCGGTTCTCTCCCACATTTCCCCACAAATCACCACTGAAAATCATAACAAATAGTATTCCTTAAGTATAAAAATCACTGTCACCATTTCAGTAAGCCAGTGACAATACGGGGCTGTTTAACAGCTTTTTAAAAAATATGACATTTTAGAACATTCACAAATAAATTACAGCTTTTATTTCTAAGAGAATTCCAGGTGTTACTGCTAGAAATACACGTGCCATGAGCACTTAGTAGTCTAATATTAAAAATACATCTATTATAATTTTAAAATAAAAATGAAGTGATTAGTGTCTAAAAATATCATTCTTTTAGAAATGAGAACGAAGACTTCTCTGCTTTTTATAATTAAACTGTGATAAAACCTGACATCATAAAATATTCAAAGCAATCATACCTGAAGTACACAACTATCACTTTAAAATTTCCATCTCATTCATTAGTATGTCTCAGGTCTTTCAAGGTTACAACCTAGTAACTGAAAATCTTATTTTACTATATAGATTTTGATTTATTTAAATTGTTTTATTTTTTGTAAAAGGATTCCCACTTAATAGTTTCTGGAAATAACACTGTTGCTTCGTAAATGGCAGATGGGGTGGCTTTCTCAAGGGCCCATCCAGAAAAAGATTTGTTGGTGACGCTGTCAGAGGTCAACCTACACGTCCTCAAAACTCCAGCTTCTATAAGGCCAAATGGGTGAATTTCCTTCTCTAATGCATCACAGTTTCCTTTTTCTGTCCACCATCCCAAATATCTTCTCTTCTAAAATGTCCTTCCAGGTTTTTTTCTGTAGTCCATTTTTCATTATTTTTTTGCTGGCAGTAAACCTACCACCTATGTACCTCTACTCACCTCCACACCTCCTGCGATCTTGGTCAATACTTCTAATTAACCACAGTAATCCCCCAATAAATAAAAATGAGAGGTGATGTCTCCTAGTTTTGGCACTGTTAGATTTGAGGAACTGTACCTACCTGGTTTGTGCTTGCATAAGCACTTCACTGATCTCACCTATTAGATTCTAAGCTGCTGGAAGGCAAGGCTCATATCTTCTTCTTTTTTTTTTTTTTTTTTATTTTTTCCTCCCTCAACACTAAAAACAGGGCCTTGCACATGGCATAACCTTAAATCAATATTTGCAGAATCAATGAAGCACAGCATAATTTGTCATCAACTAGAGAAAGTTAAGTATCCTAACGTTGATAAACACATTTTATAATAAATATTAATTTGTCCCTTTGACCTCATTAATAAAAATACATTTTTCACTATATACTCAATAATCATTATAGCTTTCCATAGTCCTGATTTGACACCAAGTGATTAAACTTACAGAAACAACTTAGTGCAGTAGACATTTGATCAGCCAATACAAAAAAAGCCATTATTTAATCATCAGTCTCTGAAGCCTTATTAGATTATCCCCAACCATGTCTTACTTTATCTTTCTTTGTATAGACCTTTATTATATATTTTTCATTAAAAGAAAGCAATAATCCATACTGATTTTAATAAATTAATTTTCTGGTTAATATAGTACACATTTTATTTACACATATAAGTTTCTTAATTGCATTTGAAATACAATTCAGTAAAATGTGTCTTTACTTTGGCTGATATATAGAAATAAAATCTCAACATGAGCTATATTTTGTTAATTTATTTCTAATTCTGATTATATACTTTAATTTTCTGTTATGTCTTATAATAATCCTATAGGTAACTAACTAAAGATATTTATTATGCTTTTTCATAGGAATTTATAATCAACTAAGAGCAACCAGATTAAGTAAATCTGCTTTTATATCGCCTTCATCAATTAGCCAGTTCTACATAAATGTTAATTGTTTTAATTACAATTATCTGATCTTCCACAGTAGAGCCTTTAAAGACCATTTTATAAATTAAATTTTATAACGACAACAAAGTTTTCCAAGTTAGTTTAAGAGATTAACAGCCCTTTTTTAAAAGTTGATAATATTTTCCTGAATGCCTAAATATAAAAGACAAATAAGTCATTTTTGGATCTAGTATTGTCCACAAGCAACAGTTACATTAATAGTTTAATTTTCCTCAGTATCAAATTCCAGGTAAAAATTTTTTTAAAGAAGATTGTATATATTAATACTTTTTAGGGGGTACATAGAATGAAGTATATTTTGGAAGAATGTTTTCAACAAAAGATCTGTGGTAGTAGAAATAAATATAATGTGCTTTAAGCCAGACATATTAATAAATGTTAAGCTACATAAATTATGTCTACCTAGGTTTTTATCTCAAGTGAGATACTTCGAAATTAACTCGAGTCTATCAGAATACATCTAAAAACCTTACAGTCTATAGCCTAGGGTTTGAATCTGGAAAAAGCACAAAACAAATAATTTGAAAGTAATTAAATTGCTGTCCACATGATATTAAATTACCTATAGTAGGTTACTCTGTTTATAGTTATTGTACTATCAAATACAGATATAGTATATGTTGGCTAAAATTTTCTTTAAAATATTCTTCACATTACATAAGTTCATAAATGTTAGAAATTATATGAATAAGAAAAATACTTTCTACTTTTTACCTTAAATGACCAAGAAATTAAAAATTTCCATACAAAAGTAGACCATGTCTTGGTTGAAGAAAAGTTACATTTTTAGGATATGAAAGCAAAGAAAATAGACAACATTTTACTAAGTGTATCTTTTAAAAGTAATCACTATAATTCACATACACAATATATACACATATATATAATTCAATTACCTGTACGTGTTTTGCCTAATTATATTATCAGTATGTTCTTTGTGAATAATTTTCTTATCTCCTTAATTTTTAAATATATTCTACTTTAATTTCTTCTAAATTTCATTTTACTTATTTACTCCTTTAGTATCATCTTCATACATTTCATAATTTTGTATGATGTATGACATCTTTTTCCAAGCTTTATCAGAAAAATAACTTTTCATAGTCTTTAATGATTGTGACTTATACATGATTCAAACACAAATTAGAAATAAAAGTTATTTTTATATAGTTAGATGTAAATAAATTCTACATAATGGGATATCTAGACACATGTATAAATCTGGCACCCTATTAATGAAGTATCTGTGATGAATCAATGAATTTGTCAAATTCATTCCAGATACATGAACACGTAGCCTTCAAATGGTTACTTGTGCCATAGACACTCTAGAGCTTTTGTTTTGTTATTTTACAGATATAACTATTAAAGAGTCTTCTTACTTTTCTTCAATAGACATTTTTTTACATATAAAGAATTTGGCTAAATAAAAAATAGTGTTTTGTTTAACTGACTGTTAATAAAAATTGGTCAGTCAAATTGCCTAGAGAGAAAAGAAATCAAAAAGTGATTGGGCTACTGCAATTTCACAAGGAAAACAGTTTTGTCCTCCTTCAGATTCAGTGATTACTTCAGTTCTGTAAAAAGAAAAATCTAGAGTTGAATTTCTATAACCATATCTGTGTCTAGATATAAAAGCAGAAAAAATCCTTCTCACAAAAATGTATTTTCCTGTGCATCCTCAAAAAGATGTTAGATTTGACAGGAGAGATCTTCATTTTAGCCTAATTCTTTGACATCTCCAAAGACATGAAATAGAATTTTATTTCTAGAACTCCATACACATCTATATTCAAATGTAAACCACAGGTGGGTGGGGGGAGAAGAACCAAGAGTGTTGATATGAGCAAAGCTGTTCACACCTGCACCCCTTCTCCCTCAATTTCCGAATTAGACTTGACTACATAATTTCCAAAAATCCTATGGATTCATATAATTGAACAAAAATTATTTTAAGCCAGTTTTTATTTAGGAACACACTTGTATTAAAGCACTTCTTCAATATTAAAAACTAGCAAAACAATTTAACACAAAAACAAGGGAGAATATAAAAGCCAAGCCAAGGAAAAGGCTAAGTCAACAAATGAGGATGGCTTGAGTTCCAAACAAGTGAAGTCACAAAAGTAATTTAACAAATTTTCAATTTTAAAACTTAAGAATGCTTCACATATAGTAACAAGATTATTTATTTTCATCATATTATTTAGTGCTAAGCTTCCTAGCATGTAATGAAAAATGAACAAATTTGTCACTAATTGTATTCACAATGAGAGAGAGATATATAAAACAGAAACCTTTTATTTCAGAAGAATTATAAAATTTTGTATTATAGTAACATCAAGAACATATTCACAAGTTCCCCAAAAGATAACATTCTCTGAACTAATAAATACTGATCTCAAAAATGCCATAAGTATTTACTACAAAGTTTATCAGCAAATTAATTCATGGTTCTAAGCAATAATTTCACAAACTGAAAGAAACTGACTGATAATTTTTAAAATGCATTTTAAAAAAGAGAGAAACATACAGTGAAAAACTTCCCAACTATAGATTTACAGAATGACTATATTTTATTGACAGAATTATTTGATCATGGTTTTTCAAAAGCCAACACCAAACAAATCAAGCAATCAAGAAATAGAACAATAAAAGAATAAACTAAAACTAACGAAAGAAAAGCATGCCACAAAATCTATACACAAGATAAAATTTCCATTTATAAGAAATAAAATTAAAGTAAACATGCAAAAGACACACCAAGAAATGTAGAATACATCTTTGGAGAAGGAAAATTAAACATGCAGAAAAATAAGAGTTTGAGTTTTGAGAGAAACAGGGTAGTGTGAGGCCCCATTTACCTTCACTGTCTGACATGGCATGTTGGAAGTCATCCATGATGAATGCTATGTCACGGTCATAGCCTCGAGTCCGTGATTCTTCTCTCATGTGTTGCTGAACTTCAGGCAATGAGTGACTCGATCCAAACTGATCCCTCGTGTCTGCAGATATTGGTGGCAGTGGTCCAGCTGCAGCCCTGGCCATCCCCATTGGCTGACCAACGGGACTGAGTGGGCTTTCTTCTTCAGAATTCTGGGCAACAATTGGTATTCTTCCTCTACTCTGACTAATGGGCAAACTGGTAGGCTTAGTTCTTGCAGAGGGTGATCCGTGACCAAAGGAAACATCTAGAGCCTCAGCCTCTTGAGCTTTCAGTCTCAGTGAAGAGCTAGAAGAATCTCTTTTAATTGATAAATCAAGGCCATAGACAGAGGAAGGTCTGGAGGAAGGTCTTGACCTGCTACCACTACTATATGGCTTATCTGCTTCATCCTGCAGAGCTGACCGTATGGTACTTCCTAAGGTGCCAAGAGATGAGCCCATAAATTTTTGTTGGTCTGTAATATTTTTTCTGAGGCCAAAAGTGATGTCATCCTGAAGAAGTCTTGCCCTGGAAGAAATGCCACCAATAGATGAAGTGCTAGAAGTCATATAGCTCGAATAATCAGGTTCGAGGTCCCTACTTTCTTGAATAGGTGAAAATTTTGACATTTTAGGGTCAATGAGTGATTTCTTATGCTTTGCTTGCTTTTGATAAAGTATGGC
Organism: Galagoides demidoff; assembly: GCA_963574575.1. NCBI lineage: Eukaryota > Metazoa > Chordata > Mammalia > Primates > Galagidae > Galagoides > Galagoides demidoff. Next base: position 125,183 of record CAUYQV010054683.1, read on the forward strand.
TGCTGGCAGTTGTTTTGCTGCTTGCTTTTCAAGTGTGAGTCTACTGATGCTATACTTTTCAGACTTTGGAAAATGTCTGTAACCAGTATCGGCATGGTAATAATGTGAAAGACCAGCCAGGTGATCTAAGCTCTCTGTCCCTCTACGAAATTCTTGCTTTATCTGATGTTTCAGAAGCTTTAACTCATAAGGCTCCTCCATCGGGTCTTCCTCTGCCTTCACGTAACTATGCAGTCTGGAGGAAGTCTGTAACGGAGCTAGAAAATCTGTCACTTCTTGAGACCTACGTGTCTCGGTGGTTCGAAGGAGACGGTCTGTTTTTGACAGATCTTTTTCATGAAGGCTAAATGCGGTGCTTAATGCTGTTGTTCCTTTGGTAATCTCACCAATGTCATCAATTAGGACATAATTTCGTGGAGTGTGATGGTCAATATCTGCATAGAAGGAATCTGCAGATATGCTCGATATTGGACTGCTTGCCATGCTGCTTCTTTCCTCCAAACCTATTCTCAAGTCCAGTGTATTGTACTTACTACCAAGATGAGAAACAGCATATGTATTATCGGTAGAGACAGGTGCTATCATCAGCGGCTGGTTGCGAATCACTTCATAGTTTGAAGTTATCTTGGGCTCCAAATATAATGTAGTTTGCCGTGGCTTCTGCTGTATCACCATCATCTGTGATGGTAACTGATAAGAAGGTTGTGGGGTTGGGGTAGGTTGAGCTTGAGGTGTGAAGGACATAGTGGCCACAGCTTGGAATGTTGGCTGAGTTTGGTATGGTGAAACTTGCTGATGGTACAACGTCTGTTGCTGAAAATGGGACTGCTGGGTGTATGGGGTGGGTGCTTGGGTAGGAAGCACAGGGGAAGAGTATTGGTATTGTGTGTAAGGACTTGTCTGAGGCACCAGTTGAGATTCTGTTTGCGTTTGTGGTGGTATAAATTGGCTGAACTCAGTTTGGGGAGCAGTTCTTGGTCTCTCAATGGCGTGCTGACTTTCTATCCGGGCTGGTCTGGTGCTGCTCACCTCGCTGTCAGACATGTAATCACGGTCTTCAGCCACTCCCTGGAGGTAGGCTCGCTCTCTCTTTTCTCTCTCCTTTAATAATGCCTCTTTCCGCCTGTTAATTCCCATTTCTAGGTACCGTAGCTTGGCATCAATCTCCTTTTCTTCTTCATCAAGCTCTGCCTGTTTCTTTCTAAGCTTTGCAGATTCCCTTTCCACGAGATCAAGCTCTCTGTCTATGTCCTGGAGAATCTTGGCTCGTGCCATTGTGTTAGTTCTGCAGATCCTTCTCCTGGAAACTGTGCCCATGCTGCTGTATGTGGCCTGAGTACCCGTGGAAGTCTCCTCAGGAGGTGGATTTGGCAGCGTTCTCTTTACTTTTTTCTGGGTTCCAGAAGGTGTCATGGTTTGAGAACCTTTTGTCTGTAATCAAGTAAACAAAATATAGTACTTTATTATCAAGGAAAAAAATAAAGACCAAAAAACCTTCATAATTTACATTTAATACAATAATTTCATGAATGAAATCATAAAAAATTATATAAGACATAAAAAGTCTATATATAATTTCAAGTATTGGCCACAAATACAATTCACTAATTTTTTTCTTTCTCAGTAATCGGTTATTTATTATTATAACCCATGTAACATTAGAAATGAGTTTTGAAATCAAGCACCAAGCACATTGTTTATGCAGGCTTATCTTTCAGTCAGACTTTTAGAAGATGTCTGAAAACTCAATTTCCAATTATATTAATATATGTGAGATTATTTATTAAATCCATTCCCAAAATGCTTGTGTTAACATTTAAAATTTAAGTTACATTTGTTGAAGATGTTCATTTACTATGTCAAGTTCAATAATTGCATCTATTTTCCCATTACTATGTTTACTTCCTGGAGTAGCAATCATTTCTCTTTTGGTCCTGGATTGTGTTAGAATGAAATCCTCAAATTTTCTAATGTCCTTTTTTTTCCTCAAAAAAAGGATAATTTGGACTAATTTTCTATGTTCAATCTTTTAATATTTTTATGATAAATAACTTACTATTAGGTTTTATATTTTCTTTCAACTTTATTATTCTTTAATTATTCTAGTATATTCTTATTGCTATAATAGCTCCTATATGAAGCAAAAACAGTTGACTATAATAAAAATCCAATGGAAACTTTATTTAAATCAAATTATATATATGGCTGGTGAGGAATCAGGTATTTTCAATTTCATTCCATTAATTTGTCATAAACTTGCTCTCTAAGAATCACAGGTGTATATGTAGAATGATACAATTTTAGAATACCAAAAGACATAAGAGATCATTATAAAAATAAACTGATGTTACTCAAAGTTACCCAAATACTCAATGGCATATTTACAACTGGATTTCAGGACTTCCACCTTTCACTTGCATATTTTTTACAAAATGCTTTCTTTTCTTATAATCCAAAGACATTCTCTACTCTACCACCCCCCACAGCAAATATAGAAGGTGTAAAAATAATAGAAAAAATATATGAGTCTATAAATTTTAGACCTGATAATTACAGTTTTTTTTTTTTTTTTTTTGGCCGGGGCTGGGTTTGAACCCACCACCTCTGGCATATGGGGCAGGCGCCCTACTCCTTTGAGCCACATTATTCATTGGCTCACATTTTTCCAAGACTCTCTGCTTTAATTGCATTTTATTATTTCCAAATTCATTTTCTTCATTTCTTCATTTTTTTTAATCTACTTTGTTATCCTTTTTTTCCCCCACCTCCTTCATGAGCCTCCTCTAGTCCTTTCTTTAGTAGACATCATAATATGAAACAACATCCTAAAAGTTTATTGAGGTTAAAATATACTTCCAAAATCTAAAATATTTGGATGGAAATGAATAAGTAACTTAAACCTATGAAACAGGGGACAGTAATTTGGAATTGTAGTTTGTTCCTCCTCATAGAGATATCTTAAGGAACATGGGCAATGGGAGCCTCCAAGGCAGCTATCTGGCTGGTTATTCATTCTCACTCACCCTCAATTACTTTTACTTTATATAGTACTTACAATTTAGTTAGAGAATTTTGATAAAAATTAAATGAGACAATTGTGCAAAATACTTGATAGATACTTGATACAAATATTTTTAAATGAAGAAATGAAAAAAAAATAAGAACTGTGGCCATACTATAGGCATCCATTAAATATTAACTCCTTCAATAATTCCCTTATTTCTATAGAAAATTATGCTTTTTGGATAAAACTACATTTTTAATTAAAAAAATTTATTTATGAAAAAGTATGCATGTTATAATTTTACTACTAACTAGTCATAATTAAATAGTAATAAAAGAAAACTGAGATGTTAATTTCAAAATTTCTAAAATACCAATATAGATATGTACACTATATTTTTTAAACTTTTTCCCACAATAACCTTTTCAGTCTTTTGAATATAATGGTGTTCAATAGGAGGCTGAACATCACATATGTATACCATGGAATATAAGAATCTGTAAATTAAAAGTGTTTTGGAATAGGCACTGCAGTTCATCATAGCTCAATTTACAATCACCAAAAATGTGGAAACAACCTAAATTCCTACCAACCCAGGAATGGATTAACAAACTGTGGTATATGATGCCATGGAATACTATTCAGCCATTAAAAAGATGGAACCTTTACACCTTTTGTATTGACCTGGATAAAATCAGAACACATTCTTAGTAAAGTATCACAAGAATGGAGAAGCAGGAATCCAATGTACTCAATTCTAATGTCAAGGCAGTAAATGATCTAATACATGCCCACATAAGAGAAAATCTCAAATCAATTTAAGATGGGGGTGAGGGCAAGGAGGGGGCAGAGAGGGGGAGTAGGGTGAGAAATTTGAATACTCCCAATTAATGGGCAAAATGTTGGGGTGCATGTGCCCATCTTAGGTGTGGGACACATTATAAGAGGAAATTTACCTAACAGATGCAAACATTGTAACCTAATTTTTGTACCCTCAAATTAACCTGAAACAATGAAAAAAGAAAATGTTTACCTATACTACCAGGTTATTGTGAAATGGTTTAATAAAAGTATATTTAATTTAATCTAGAAGTGTTAAGGCATTGGTATTTCAAGATATTTCAAAGCAAGGACTTTCTGTCCCACCAAAGGGAGTTAACAACATCCACTGATTAAGAAAAACATCCAGGTTAATAAGAATAAATGTTAACTTGGTGTAAAGGAAGCATACGAAACAGAAATTTTTACTAGGAATTGGAAAAAGTAGAACAAAAAGAAATTTCTTGGTAGGCAAGTACATTTATAAATTTAACTCTTATAAATATTGTAATACCCTAAACACATGTATATTCAATTCAGGGAGAGAGAGAATGAGGGAACCAGCAAAAGGGGGCAGGAGAGGGATTGATAAACTCTCACCTAATGTAAGTTTCTATAGCACACCCCCTGGGTGAAGGGCTCAACTACAACTTACAACTTGAACTTTACCTTAGAAAAGCAAACAATGTAACCTAATCATTTATACTCTCAGATTAATCTACAATAAAAAAAATACCCATTAAATGAATGCAAATATTTTTAAAAGAAAAAATGAAGTAATGAAAAGATAAAATAAGAACTCTGGCTATTTTTAAAAGTTCTGAATCAAAAAGTGAAATTTTCAGAATTCAATGAATAAAATGAGAGTATACAATATGAAGAAACACAAAAATGATTATTGCATTAAGAATAATTCTTAGTGAAGTAGGGAGAAATCTGTGGAAGTTCTTGTTATTACTGTTTTTAGCTATAATCTTTTTTTTAAAAAAAATTTATCTTTATGTTTAACTCTTTATATTTTCATTTGAAAGAATAGGTTTACGAAACTCAAATTTATTAAGAAAAATAAAGTCCTAAGTTAAAGACGCATTCTAAGTATTGGGGCCTTCTAACTATCTTCCATGGTTACAAATATGTAATGATCTAGGACTCATGTTAATTAATATTTTGTGAGCCATGGAAGTGAATCATGGAAATAAGCGTAAAGCTGGTAGGTAGAATCAAGATGATTAGTCTAACTGACTACTCAGTCCCCAGAAATCTAAATAGCTTTGCTGTTCTCTACTTTGTAACACAATAGCTTTTACCCCAAGAACACAGTCACACATCTGCAGACTTGCCAAGGTCTCCGCCATATTCCTCACAAATCCAAGGCAGTATGTCGTAACTGAAAACTTACTCTCTCAGTTGAGGTTCTGTAGAGTTTCAGAACAAGAGCTCTGCCCTTTCTGAGCCATGAGACCTGTATTAGTTTGTTTACAATCCCTGGGCCTCAGTTATTTCATATGTAAAAGGTGGCTAATATTTATTCTTACATATCTGGTTTGTCTAAGAAGTAAGTGCATTAACACAAGAATCTAGCTATTGGCCGAGAGAAAGCACTGTATATACGTGTATCTGGTCAAAGTCCTTGTGTCTGAAATGACCAATGCACAGAGTATTTGTTTTAATAAAATTATCTGACAGAACATTCTATATCACAACAAAGTTGAATTCTTAAAAGTTAACATCTAGCGGGTGGTGTCTGTGGCTCAAAGGAGTAGGGAGCCGGCCCCATATGCCGGAGGTGGCGGGTTCAAACCCAGCCCCGGCCAAAAACTGCACACACACACAAAAAAAAGTTAACATCTAGCTTCAGTTCCCCCCAAATCAAAGGGATTCTGTCTTCAGAGAGAAAGTAGTATTGTTTTAGGCTTAAATAGTTTCCACTAAAACCAGTTTCCCAATCCCAGGTTAATTAAGGAGGTAATATCTTGACACTATCAGAGAGTATTCTATAATTTTTTTTTTTTTTGAGACGGAGCCTCAAGCTATTCCCCTGGGTAGAGTGCCATGGCATCACAGCTCATAGCAACCTCCAACTCCTGGGCTCAAGCGAGTCTCCTGCCTCTGCCTCCCAAGTAGCTGGGACCACAGGC
>CAUYQV010054684.1:0-75315 GCA_963574575.1 Galagoides demidoff
TTCTTCTTTTGAATCTGGAGTTGTTAAGAGCAAACTTGTTACTAATTGGCTATCTTGGAGTGAGTAGATGAATGAATGAATGATAAAAAATATTTTGTTAGGTCTTAATGAAAAACAAAATTTTAGGTACCAAGCCTAAAAAAATGTTAGTTCTGGTTATTTTACTTTTTTTTTTCCCCCTGAAATTGCTAACTGTCCAAAATCTGACTTCTTTAAACTAGACTTCTAGACCAGGGGTTGAGAAACTTTATGTAAAGAATCAGATAGCAAACATTTGGGGCTTTGTGAACCATACAGTCTCTGTTGCAACCACCCAATGACTCTGCCATTATAGCAGGACAATAAACAACTGAATGTGGATGTGTTCCAATAAAATTTTATTTATGGATTCTGAAACTTAAATTTCATACAATTTTTACATGTCACAATATTTTCTTCTTTCTTTCCAATCATTCAAAAATGTAAAAACCATTTTAAAATCCAGATGGTGGACTGGATTTGGCCTGTGGGCTTCCATTTGCCTACTCCTGCTAACACCTTTGTAAGCAATAACACCCCTGCTAGCCATCCCTTGTAAACAGTATAATCAAAGCAAGCTTCTCTGAGCACAGCTCTGACAATATCATTCCTTTTTTAAAACTCCCACTGGCTTCATACAGTGTATGGAGCAAAGTATAAACCAGTTGACATGAGCTGTCTTTAACCAAGGCCCAAGCTGTGTTTCCAGCTGTATTCTCTTTCACCTTCCCGGAAATGCCTTCTCTACCCACATCCTTATTCCTATCTGTCAAATTCTTCCTTCCTTCTACCTTTATCTCTAAATCCTCCCTAACCCACCACCCCCTCCATAGCTGGACTTAACCTTTTCTTTAGAGTTCCATCTTGTGCAGTGTGTGTTTTTTTTTTTCCTGACATTTAATGGATGCTGTCTTTTTTTTTTTTTTTCCTGGTTTTGGCTGGGGCCGGGTTTGAACCTGCCACCTCTGGTATATGAGGCCAGTGCCCTACTCCTTTGAGCCACAGGCACCGCCCAATGCTGTCATTTATTAATATTAATAGTTATATGATCTTCTGCCTTACTTACTTCTGAAGTCAGAACCTATGTGTAGTATTTTTGGCAGGGTTCCGTGGAAGAATCCATGCTAGGATTTAATGATAGGACTTCATGAACAACTGAGGATTTCAAATGAATAACCTTAAAAGGAGAAAAATGGGATCACTTAAAGTATTTGCCAAGTTCTTTGCAATTTCAGAATAAGAAAATATGCAACTTTATTTCACAGTATCTCCTACAGTTTTTGATACTAGAAGAAAAAAATTGTTTCTTTTACTAAATTGAGTTCTTTTTCATTTTATGAGAAAAAGATTAAATTAATTTACTGAAGCTTAATTACCTGTTATAACTGGCCTCAAATGAAAGGCTCCCAATTAGCTGTAAATTGAATGAGAGTGAAGGAATCTTCTTGTTAAGACAGACTCACCGGAACTTAGTAACAGCTAGAAGCAAATCAGCCACACCTGTTCGTGAGCCAAGACCAAGAAACAGCTCTAGCTGGGCAGGCAGGAACAAGCAATTTTAACTTGGAAATGAAGACTGAGAAGGCAGAAACAAAGCAAAAAGGGAAGGGGGGTGGATCGTGCAGGAAGGTGTATGCTGTGGTAAACTTGTCTGGTTTTCTTCGAGTTCATCTTCGATTTATATGGCTCCATGCCATGTTTTTCTTATCCTTTCTGGAACCATCAGGACATTTCCAACTATTAAACAGTTACTCGTGGTTAAAAACCAGGCTGTCTTTGTGATGAGAACAGCAGGTAGCAGTAAGAGATTGGAAAAACCAAACTGTTTCTATGCCCTCACACAGATACTACACACCCAATACTTCACTTGGGGTACCAGATGTGTAGGGTTTCTTGACCCAGACACCAAGAAGTTCTCCAGGTAACCCCAAAAGAGTGTCATTTAATTTAATTCAATTCCAATACTATCTACCTGAAGTTAGAGTCAGAACCCACAGGTCAAGGCCTGGTCCCACAAGACTGTCCCTACTTCCAGATGCCAATTGCCAGTTGGGCCTCCAGATTTTCTGACCAACCAGCTATAAATATGAGATTTGCACAACCCCCTTATTGCATTTGATCATTTGCTAGACTGGCTCACAGAAGTTAAGGATGCAGTTTACTTACATTTACTTATTTAATGTAAAAGCACATAACTCAGGAACACCCAGATAGAAGGGATTCAGAGGGATAGGCATGGGAAAGGGGCATGGAGCTTCCAAACCTTCCTGGGGATGTCACCACCCATGTGTTCAGCAACCCAGAAGCTCTCTGAATATAGTCTTTTTGGGTCTTTATGGAGACGTCATCATGTAAGGATGATTGACTGAATGATTGGCCACTAGTGATCAGCTCACCCTTCAGCCAACTCCTCTCTCCAGAGGCTGGGGGCTTGGACTGAAAGTTCACATCTTCAATCATATGGTTGGATCTCCTGGCAACCAACCCCTATCATGAGGCCATCCAAAACCCCTAGTCATCAGTCTTTTCATTAGTGTACAAAAACTTTGTAGATTCCAAGGGTATTGGTAGTTCAAGGAAAAGAGTAGGCGATAGGGACAAAGACCAAAGTACATATTTATTACATCACAAGATCCAAGATGTGAAGGTTTGCTACAGCTAGGTTTGTCTGTCCCAGCACTTTGGGATCTTTTAATAAACCAAACTCAACATGTGCCTGCGCCCTCTTCCACTTTTAATCTGATAGGTGTATTTTAGTGAGTGGAGTTCTAGAAAATGCAAAGAAATCTCATAGATTAAACAGTGCATTAATTAAAGGGTCCTCCAAACTAGGTGAGCAGCATATTCAGGCCCACTGACGTCAAGATGGGGAACTGATCTTCTAATTAACAAGAAGGGAATTGAAAAGAATACATAAGCTATAATTTATGTGTTTTTTAAATAGTGCAGGGTAGATAAGTCCTCAAAAAAAATGCACAACCTAATATGACCTACAGAGTGGAAATGTGGTTTGGGCAGTTGAAAACAATGTGGAGATTTTCCTTGCATGAAAAGACTGTCATTTATTGTCTAGACACTCAGAGAAAGCTGGGTGATAGGAATATGGAGACAGTTTGTGAGAGCATTAGTTTAGCCCTATTAAGCCAAGGTCACCCTCTGATTCCAAATTTGAGTTTTACCTGTTGAAGGTTAAGAAGAAGGGATGTGTGAAAAAAGGAAAAACCAACTAGATTTTCAGTGAATATTCAAGGTACTCTACTTTTTTAATCTGCTTGTGCATTTTACTTATTAAATATCATAATTTGATGATAGGTAAGTTCAGCTAGGAGGCAAAAATACCATAATTTGTTTATTGTCATCCTACAACACAGGAACCTGGAATAACTAACTATATGTGGGTGATGGAATAAAATTTGAAATATTAACTTTTTTTTCTCCTCATCTTTATTACAGTTTTCTTCCTATTCAAAGACAAACACAAGTGTCTCAGGAACTAAATGGAAATTGGAAGGGGACAACAACATGCACAAATGTGGAAGTGGTAGGTGGCGGTGGTCCCATGCGTGTGGGGTGCAGTAGAATGAGAAGGAAGGCAGTGTGGGGTGCAGTGTAGGAAGGCTTAGAAGGTGCTTCCCTATCTGTGGGGTGGAGAGAAAGGAGAAGAGTCTGTACTTTCTGAAAAAAGAGATCAAACTCTGCTCCTAGAGGTGCCCCCAGAGAATTAGCAAGGTCATTGAGTGGAGTGGAGGCTAAAAGCCTGGACTACAAGCCAAAGGTCTTTGTGAAGGTCATGCAAATGTGTGACACACATGGGTGTCAGCAGTACAGAGCTGTGGCCACTACAACTAACTGGAGAGCACATGGCCTGCTTAAAGGCATGCAGCATGTTTTCTGTAAGAAGTATTGTGTGTCATCAAAGCAAATTTGTGGGTCAAAATATCCGTGAGCCAAAGTTTTATCTCCTGGGCTCAGAGAAATAATTTACTTCACAATCAAATGCTGTGATATGAAAGCCATAGAGAGCCAATAAACCTATACAGACCACAGAGACAAAGATAATTGTCATCTCAGTAGTAAAGTATTATCTACGGAAATGAAGTCTGGTGAGGCAGGAATAATCTTATAAAAGTTCATTCAAAATCAAATGCCAGGATTGACCTGGGAAGACATTTCAACAATTTGGGAATGTTACAGAGTCTGTCACAAGATGAAGGGATTTTACGGGAAAGTTTTAAAGGATGAAGGGGGGCTTCTCATAACAGAGTTGTCCTCTTTGCATTGGAGGGTACAATATGGACATTCTCATTACTGGCTACACATTACAACATAAGCTAAAAAAAGGTCTATTCTTAAGCCAATCAGTAAAATTTCATGCTTCAGCTAATCTGTTTTTTTTTTTTCTTGAGACATAGTCTCACTATGTTGCCCTTGGTAGAGTGCTGTGGTGTCACAGCTCACAGCAACCTCTAACTCTTGGGCTTGAGTGATTCTCTTGCCTCAGTCTCCCAAGTAGCTGAGACTACAGGTGTCCACCACAATGCCTGGCTATGTTTTGTTGCAATTGTCATTGTTGTTTAGCAGGCCCAGGCCAGGTTCGAACCCCTCAGCCCTGTGTATGTGGCCAGTGCCCTAACCACTGAGTACAGGCGCCAAGCCACTTCATCTAATCTTAACATAAATCAGTGTCCTATTCACTGTCAGTAGGTTATACATTGATCAGTATATCAACAATCTGAGGAACTTAACGATAAGATTCTTTACTCAGAGAATGTCCCCAAGACAGAAGACCTCCCCAAGGCAGATTAATTTGGAAACCTGCTGATTCTGAAGTAAATGGTCTGATATGACCTACAGGTTATCAGTATGAACAAGAAACAATGATTGGAATAGAAGGATCCCTTCCCCCCTTATTGCCATGTCTAGTTACACATATTTCAAAACTATTTATAACCCTGAATTCTTAATATGAGCCCAAACAAAGGTGGGAAACTCCATAAATGCTCATAGTTAGAGTTCTCGACTGCCTGGCAGTACAAAACTCAAATTAAGTTGTTCTGATGAAAATAAGGAGCTTTGATATTTTATATACCGAAGTTGTAATTCAGATGAATTCTATTGGCCAGGAGTCTGTATCTACCCACATTATCTGATTTTCTTCAACACTAACAGAAAATGTAAGCCAGTAACATCCTGCAGTCTAGCTCAACATGCATTCACCTATATGGTGCATGAGGATAAAATTTTAGTGAGATAAAGTTTCTGCACCTAGGAAACTTACAATCTAGTGGGGGAAACAAGTATGTTAAATATAAGGGAATATGTAATAAGTTCAACTCCTAAGGAGCACAGGAGGAGGGAAGGAGTCTAATCAGTGTGGTAGGACTGGCGGCTAGGGAGAAGTACCCAAATGTGTTGATCTACTAAGCAACAATTTAAAAAATAGGCTTAAATTGTATAGAACATGAAGACACTTTATGACTCTTTGATCCCTTATATTTCTCTTAGTCTTATCACCAACTTTCCCATTATGTTGACATCACCCTTTCACTGTTTTGATATGTCCTCTGCAGAGTTAGAAGATTCTTTCCTAGTTACTTCATGCTTCCACCTGTTAAAGGTCAGCTTGAAAAATAAGGGACTATCCACGTACACTTGGCTGAAGTCATTCACAACCTTGGGCACGTGTTGGAATCACATGGGGAGATTTAAAAAATATGAATGGCTGCCATTTGCCTCTGGGTGATGATGCCCTGAGGAGAACATGATGTCACTCTTAGGAATTCCTGTCCAAAATGCACAACTTGAATTTAATCATGAAGAAATACCCCCAAAACCCAAATTGAGAGACATTTTACAAAATTATTGGTTTGTTACTTTTTTAAATGATAAAGTTCTGAAAAATATGAGGAACAGTTCCATAGTAAAAGAGACTACAGAGAAGAGCAACTAAATTCAATGGTGCTCTTGAATTATATCCCATGTTTAGTAAGTACACTAACTAGAAGTTAGAAGGAGAAAATGATAAAGCCAACATGAGAATCTGGATGAATGATGTACAGGAACTCTTTGTACTATTTTTGTAACTTTTTAATAAATTTTATATTCTTTTGAAAGAAAATTTTTTTAAAAAATTAAAAAAGAAAAAGCACTGCTGCCTCGATTCTTCTCCTGGGGATTCTGACTGACTTCATCTGGGATATAGCTTGCAATTTGAGACTTTAAACTCTGTGCAAACCCTGGTGTCTAGACATACAGAATCTTTAAGCTACCTAATGTATGAAACTTGTTGGAATGAAGGTCATTGAAGTTGGATATTTAAAAAAAAATTTTGAAAAGATCAGTTGGCAGGGTCTTATATACAAATACTTCAAGGGCCCAGCAAGTACTACAAATGTGTAAAGCAGCAGAACAGAGAATACCAGAGAATGGAGGGAACATGTCTTGATTGAAGTCATTTACTTCAGATTTTAAAAATGTTCTTCTAAATGATCCAAAATTGTCACGCCTCATATTTGGAGGAGTGGGCCATCACTTTGTAACATCTGGCCCTGAAAGAGTAGAGATCTATGGTTTGGATTTGTAGACACTGAAATTAAGCAGTACTTAGATTTTTCTGAAAATATTACCATTGTGGGATAGTTACTGGTTAGATAATAGGTTTATATGAAATTTAAATAGGGTATATGTTTAAGATTAATTTAGACCTGAAGTCATCTGCATCTGACAAATGTTTCTATGAGACTTTGACTGCCAGTAACATACAACCGAAACTTCAACTGGTTCGAACAATCAGGCAATTTAATATAACAAGAAATCCAGCTGTCTTCAAGGATCTGGGTTGTTTCCATCTCTGTTCATCTTTCTTCAGTGTGTCATGTTTGCCCTCTGGCTACCTACCCGTGTAGTCCCAAAAAGGCTGCAGGAGCTCAAGTTCTCACAATCAGATGTGACAGCACACAGAGCATAACATTTTCTTGTTTTTACCTCCTATAAACAAGGAAACCTTTTCCAGAAACCCTTCAGTAAAATTCACCTTTATCTGCTCAAAAGAAAACAGGATTTACAACTTAGGCTTAGTCTCAACAGGATGGTGTCACCATCCTCTGAGACATGAGGGAAGCAGGGTGGACACTGCTACAAAACTAGGGTGGAGGTAATGAATGAGCCCAGTGTAACCAAACAGTAGAGTTTGTCACATAAAAGTGTTTTTCATCAGATGCTTTTCGGACATTTAAGATTTTTACTTAATACACTCTGTAAACATTCAATCCAAATACAAAAAAATTGCAAATTAAGAAATAAAGAAATTTTTAAATTGAGAGATGTGGAAACTAGTGAAGAAAACCACCATGCTAACCAAGAGATGTGGCTCTCCCATTAACCAGCTGAATGAACTATGATCAAATCCTGTAATTTTCTTGGATCCCATTTTTCACCTTAAAAATATGTATTGGACAGGATGGTTTCTATGATCATTTCCAACATTAATAGACTATTAGCTTACTATTACTGTTTACTAAGCACTCTACAAAATAAAGGAAGTGAATGACTTGGAATTGGGAGACTGTCAGAGTAAATAGTTCTTAACAAACTCACCAAAATGAGGGAAAGGCAAGTGCTCTAAAAGTATAGTTAGGACTTCTGGTTTCTGGTCTTCCATGTCAGGAGCTTGGATGTCATCACTCCATCTTAACAAGCACAAAGCTGACCAAATGGAAAAATGAACAATTTGGATAGGTGCCTTTTCAGATAACTTCAGAGAAGTAATGTTCAGGGCAAACATCTGCACCCAAAATCGGAGAGACAGATGGGTAAATACAGAGAATTGAAAGTCTCCAGAGTCGAAACCTCCTCTATAACCAGCACTAAGGCAGGAAAACCTAAGCTGTAACTGACAAATTACTGGAAGGTCATTGTGGAAAGCTCCAGGAGGGGCCCAGCCACACAGAATGAATTCATGGATTTTACCTGCAGAGGCTCTACCAGGTTCTCACAGTGAAGATCAGAGAAACCTCTGGCAGGGAGAGGAGTAAAGCAACCGTTTTGAAATATGGCAGAGCATTCTGTCTTTTTAAAAAGATCTGCCCTCAAGAGGAACTATTTTATCAGAGCCCAAACTATAGGGATTGTTTCAGAGCCTGACCAACCTGGGGTAAGAGAATACCCAACTCCAGTCCACTCCAGTCTTCTATATAAGAGAAGGTAAATATCAACTTGAGGCAACTCTCACCATTATCTTGCACTGCAAGGGGTGACTGAGACAGGCCAGAAGGAGAGCATAGCCTCACTAAACAACTGAGACCTAATTATAGGTCTGTGGAACATTTCGTCTCCCCCAAGACCTTACCAGCACGTCACTAAAGATCTATTTACCAGAGTTCCATTTACCCAGTACATTATGTCTGGCTGTCAACAACAACAATAACAAAAAATTACAAGGCATGGTAGAAGGCAAAAAGTTTAAAGAGACAGAGCAAGTTCTAGAACCAGACTTAGCTATGGGAGGGATATTGAGGTTCTCAGACTGGGAATTTAAAATAAGTATGGATTAATATACTAAGAGCACTAATGACCAAATAGACTACATAACAAGAATAGATGTGTAGTTAAGCAGAGAGAGAAAAAATTCTAAGAGAAGAAAAAAGAAATACTAGAGATCAAAAGCCCTGTAACAGAAATGAAGGGTACCTTTGATGGGCTCATCAATAGACTGAATGCACCTGAGAAAAGAATTTCTGAACTTGAGCATCTACCAATAGAAACATCCAAAACAGAAAAGCAAAGAAAAACAAGGCAGAAAAAAAAAAGAGTGGAGAATATTTAAGAAATGGGGGATAATTACAAAAGGTATCACATATGAATAATGGAAGTACAAGAAGGAGAAAAAGAATGAACAGAAGAAATATTTGAAGTGATAACGACAGAGAATTCCCATAGGTTAATGTCAGATACCAAATACAGATTCAGGAAGCTCAGCACCAAGCAGGATAAATGCTGAAATAATAAGCAATTTAAAAATGTGTACCTAGACATATCATATTCAAACTGTAGAAATTAAAGGTAAATTAAAAATCTCAAAAGAACCCAGAGGGGGGAAATATCTTATTTACAGAGGAGCAAAAATAAGAATTACATTTGACTTCTCTTCAGAAAACATGTAAGCAAGAAGAAATTGGAATGACATATTTAAAATGTTGAGAGAGAAAAAAACAACCACCTAAAATTTGTACACTGTAAAATTATTATTCAAAAGTAAAAGATAAAGACTTTCTCCAACAACAACAACAAAAAAAAATTTGAGGTAATATGTTGCTTATAGACCTACTTTGTAAGAAATGTTAAAAAAAAAAAGCTCTTCATAAAAAAGGAAAATATAGAGGTCAGAAACTTGGATCTAAATAAAGAAGGGAACAGCAACAGAGAAGAAATTGTGAAGATAAGAACACTTTATTTTTGTTATTTTTTAGTTGGTCTAATAGATAACAGTTTACATAAAATAATAATCACAGCAATTACTTGATTATATTTGCTTATGTATAAGTAAAATAAGTGAAAGCAATAACACATGGGATGGGAGAGCATAATTAGGATTATTTTGTTATTTGAAGGTATTATACTATCTGTGAAGTGATATAGTATAATTTTTTTTTTTTTTTGAGACGGAGCCTCAAGCTGTCCCCCTGGGTAGAGTACCATGACATCACAGCTCATAGCAACCTCCAACTCCTGGGCTCAAGCGAGTCTCCTACCTCCACCTCCCAAGTAGCTGGGACCACAGGCGCCCGCCACAACGCCTGGCCATTTTTTGGTTGTAGCCATCATTGTTGCTTGGCGGCCCAGGCTGGGGATTCGAACCCGCCACCCTAGGTGTACGTGGCTGGCGCCTTAGCCAATTGAGCCACAGGCGCCGAGCCGTGATATAGTATAATTTAAAAGTAGACTTGGACTCATAAATATGGAAGGTGCCAAAAGACAGAAATTGTTAGAGTGGTTCAAAAAAAGAAGACCCAATTATATGTTGTCTTCAAAAAATCTACTTTAAATATAAGGACACATACAGATTAAAAATAAAGGATAGAGAAGGATATACTATGTTAACACTAATCAAAAAAGCTGGATTAGCTATACTAATTTCAGACAAGACTTTAAAGCCAGAAACGTTATAAGGGATAAATAGAAGCACTGCTTACTGATAAAGGGGTTAGTTCTCCAAGAATACAAAAGAGCCCCACAACAATGTTAAACTATATGAAGCAAAAACTTATAGAACTGTGGGCGGTGCCTGTGGCTCAGTGAGTAGGGTGCCAACCCCATATACTGAGGGTGGCAGGTTCAAACTTGGCCCCTGCCAAATTGCAACAAAAAAAAATAGTCTGGCATTGTGGTGGGCACCTGTAGTCCTAGCTATTGGGGAGGCTGAGGCAAGAGAATTGCCTAAGCCCAGGAGTTGGAGGTTTCTGTGAGCTGTGACACCACAGCACTCCAGCGAGGATGACAAAGTGAGACTCTGTCTCTTAAAAAAAAACTTACAGAACAGCAAGGTGAAAGTGATGAATCCACTATTATTGTTGAGGACTTTAACACCCCCTATAATAAATGGACAGATCCAGCAGGCAGGAAATCAGTAAGAACATACTTGAACTCAATGATACCAATTAACAGTATAATTGACATCTATAGACTACCTTGTCTAACAGCAAAATGCATATTCTTCTCAAGATCACATAGACTAATCACCAAGATAGATCACATTCTTCATCACAAAACACACCTTAACAAATTAAAAGATTACAAATCATACAAGTTCTGCTCTTGACCACAGTGGAATTAAACTAGAAGTCAATAGCAGAAAGATAGCTAAAAAATTCCCAAATATTTGGCAATTAAACAACTCATTTCTAAATAACACATGGGTCAAAGAAAAAAACATCTGAAGGGAAATTTAAAAATATTTTAAACTCAATGAGAATGAAAATACGATTTTCAAAAACTGTGAGATGCAATGAAAGCAGTGCTTAAAGAGAAATTCAAAGCACTGAATGCATATGTTAGAAAAGACGAGAGATCTAAGATTAATGTAAGCTTCTACTTGGAAACTAGAAAAGAAGAGGAAATTATATCCAAAGTAAAAAGAAGAAAATAAATTTTTAAAAATAGAGCAGGTATCAATGAATTTGGAAATAGGAAATTAATAGAAAAAGTCAGTGAAGCTAGAACCTGGTTCTTTAAAAAGGTCAGTAAAATTGATATGCCTTTAGGCAAACTAAAAAAAAGAGAGAGAGAAGACAGATTATTAAGAAATGAAAGAAGGACATCATTACAGATTTATGAATCTAAGAGGATAATAAAGGAATACTATGAACAACTCTATCTCCACGCACTTGATAACCTAGATGAAATGGACCAATTCCTTGAAAGACACAATTTGCTAAAACTCCTACAAGGAGAAATAAATAATTTGAATAAGGCTATATCTATTTTTAAAATCACATCAATAATTTTCCAATAACAGAAAGTACAAGGCCCAAATGGGTTCACTGGTGATTTCTACCAAACATAAGAAGAAATTATATCAATTCTCTTCAATCTCTTAAAGAAGAAAGAAGCAGAGGGAACATCCTAAATTATACTGATGCCAGCATTACCTTAGTGCTAAAATCATTATAAGAGACAAAGACATTCTAAGAGAAAACTACAGATTATTATTTCTTGTGGACATGCAAAAATCCTCAACAAAATATTAGCAAACCAAGTCCAACAATATATAAAATCATTATACACTACAACCAAGTGGAATTTATTCCATATATGCAAGGCTGGGTCAACATTCAAAATCAATTAAATGTAACATATATCAATAGGCTGATAAAGAAAAGTAACATGATCATATTAATATGATCAGTATGAAAAAACATTTAACAAAATCTATCACCATTCATGATAAGCAAACTAAAAATAGAACTTCAACTTAAGAACATGTGCCAAAAAACCACAGTTAGCATCATACTTCATAATGAGAAAATGCAATCTTTCCAGCTCAAATCAGGAAAAAGATTTAAAAAGTAACCTCTCACTATCTCTTTTCAACATTATATTAGAAGTTCTAGCTAACGCAATTAGCCAATAAAAGGAAATAAAATGTATGAAGACTGAGAAAGGAAAGATACAATTGCTTTGTTCACAGATGACATGATCATTTATTTAGAAAATGCAATAAAAGAGACCCCACCAAACCCAACAAAAACAACCAAAATCATCTTTAGGAACTAATAGGAAATTATGTCAATTACTGTGGTATAAAATGCTAATGAGTAAAGGTCAATCATTTTCCTATACACCATCAATGAACAAGTAGTATTTCAAATTATAAACACAAATAGCATTCCCCTAACACCTCTGAAAATGAAATTGTTAGGTATAAATCTAGCTAAATACGTATAGGATTTATATGAGAAGAATTACAAAATTCTAAAACAGATGACAGAACTCAATAAATGGAGTGGTATTCTCTAATCATAGACAGGAAAATTCAATATTATCAAAATATTAGTTCTTCTCATTTGATAGATGGATATAATGCAACCCCAAAGTCTCAGCAAGTTATTTTGTGAATATTGATGAACAGATTCTAAATTTTTTTTGAAAGACAAAAGACCCAGAACAGCAACAGAATATTGAAGGAGAAGAACAAAGTTGGAGGACTGACACTGCCTTATTTAAAGAATTAGGTAAAACTATGGGAATCAAGACAGGGTGTTTGTGAAGGAACAGGCACATAGATCATGGAACAGAATAAAGAGCCTGAAAACAGACCTATGTAAATGTAGTCAACTGATTTTTTAAAATTATTTTTTATTGTTTGGGATTCATTAAGGGTACAAAGAATTAGGTTACCCTGATTGCATTTGTCAGATAAAAATCTCTCTTACACTTGTGTCTTGCCCCCAAGAGGTGTGCCATACACGGTGATAGTCAACTGACTTTTGACAAAGGAGAAAGGCAACGTATAGATTCTGAAAAAACTGGACATCCACATGCATGAAAATGTTCTGTACCCAAAGGTTACACCTCTCACAAAAGTGAAATCAAAATGAATCACAGACCTCTAAGATGCAAAGCTATAAAATTCCTGGAAGATAATATAGGAGACACCCTAAGTGAATTGAGTAGGGTGAAAACTTCTTAAATATTAATACAATACCAAAGACACAATCTTGAAAAGAAAAAAATGATAGGCAGGACTTCGTTAAACTTAAAAACTTCTGCTCTGGGAAAGAAGGAGGGAGCGGTGGGGAAAGGAAGAGCAGAGAGAGCAAAGGAGGGAGGGAGGTGGGGTCTTGGTGTGTGCCACACCTTTTGGGGCATGACATGATTGTAAGAGGGATTTTCACCTAACAGATGCAATCATTGTAACCTGGTTTCTTGTACCCTCAATGAATCCCCAACAATTAAAAAAAAAAAAACACTTTTACTCTATGAAAGACATGGTCAGGAGAGTGAAGACAGCCATAGACTGGGCAAAAATGTTGGTGAAAGAGACATCTGATAAAGAATGTTATCCTAAGTATATAAAGAACTCTTAAAACTCGATGCAATACGAGTGATCAGAAAACAACTCAATTAAAAAGTGAGCAAAAGATCTTAACATACACCTCAACAAAGAAGATGTTTAGGTTAAGAATAATAAGCACATGAAATTAGAAAAACACCATTTCATAGAATGGCCAAAGTCCAGAACACTAACAGCCCCAAGTGCTGCCAAGGATTTGGAGCAACAGAAACTCTCCTTCATCGCTGGTGGGAAGGCAGAATGGTGCAGCCACTTTGGAAGACATTTTGGCAGCTTCTCACAACACTAAACATACTCTTACCGTATGATCCAACAATCATCCATCTTGCTATTTAACCAAATGAGTTGAAAACTTATCTTTACGCAAAAATCTGCACACAAATGTTTGTAGCAGCTTTATTCGTAATTGCCAGACTTGGAAGTAACCAAGATGTTCATCAGTAGGTGAATGAATAAACTGTGGTACATTCAGCCAACAGAATTTTATTCAGTGCTAAATGGAAATGCACTATCAAGCCATGCAAAGACAAGGTGGAAACTTAAATGCATTTTTTTTTTTAATGAAGTAAGGCCGTAAAAAAGCTATTTACTCCATAATCCCAACTATACGACATTCTGGAAAAGGCAAAAACTATGGAGACGGTGAAAAGTTCAGCGAGGTTGCCAAGGGTTAAGAGGAAAGGAGGGATGAGTAGGCAGAAGATGGGACTTTTAGGGCAGTGAAACTACTTTCTGTAATACCGTGATGGGGAATGCATGCCATTCTGTATTTGTCAAAAACTACAGAATATGCAGCTGAGAGTGACAGCCAGTGTAAACTATGAACTCTGGGTGATAATGATGTATCAATGTAGGTCACCAGTAGCTGCAAATATACCCTCTGGTTGGGGATGTTGACAGTGGGGGAGGCTTTATGTATGGGAGGGAAAGGGGTGTATGGAAAAATCTCTGTATTTTCTACTCAACCTAAAGTCTATTTTTCAACAACTAAAGTCTATTTTTTAAAAAGCATAATTAAGGCTGACTCTATCAGGCCATATAAGTAAGTATTATATAAAGGGATTTTCTCTTTTTTGCTTCAAGCATTATCTGTTACTTTCTTCAGGAGTATTATAGATTTTTCTGGGAGTTTGATAAGGAAGAAAAACTATCTTTAAGTGGACAAGGTTTACAATTTATATTTCAACACGTCCACATACATGTAGGCAGCTTTTCCAAACTCTTCATTCCAAAGAGAAAATTTGGCTATTTTAAGAGGTAGATGTCTAATAATTTATTTTCATTAAAAATAATATTTTAGAAATTTTCTATCCTTAATATGTTGCCGCTGAACAAATAACCTGAATTCTGTCCACGTTGAAAACAGGGGCTGACGCTAAATGAGCAAGGTTAGTGCTGCCCCCTACTGTTAGAACGTGGATGTGAACGACTTTACCGCACGCGGTCCGCGGAGAGTGAACCGGCAATGGTTGCCGGTGAAAGTCACCGCAGGAGGGACTCACCCAAAGCTCCATGGTTCTGAAAAGAGGTGCAAGGTAATCCCGTAGCTGAACTTTTTGAAATAAACAACACAGGGAATATTCTGGAGGTAAAAGACAAATTAATGACAAGAAGTATTTCCTAATTTTTTTCAGGGAGCCTTGCACAGGCTCTGGAATGTCTGAGGAACTTCCCACTCTGTTTCTCTTGGATTGTTTCTGACCCTCCTCGTGCTTTAAAGAAAAGGACAGATTTGGCTGCTGGGTGTCAGAGCTCTCTATAGGAGAGGGAAAGAGAAGGGGGCGATAGAAAGCCTTCTCCTGTTTCTTCTGCCCTAGATCTCCTGTTTCTTCTGTCCCTGAGGGCATTTTGGCTCTAGATTATAAATTGGCTATCTACCTTTCTTCTTAGTTCTATTTATTTTCCTCTGAACATATTTTTGCACTTCGACCTGAGAGATGCTATTGAACTATGCCACTGTGCCTGTTTTAAAAGGTGTGCATCACACGAAGTCTCACACTCCACCTCACAGTTACTTAGGCGGCTCCTGAATAGCTGTGACTTACACTGGTGAGAAAAGACCCGGTCTGCACATTCTTCCCGTCAAATAGAAACACATGAATCCCAGCCGTGTATGAAGGGAAACAGCAGTGTGTTACAGCTGTGGTTAAGCGGGGAATTCTGCAGAAATCTGATCAGGAAATGTCAATACCTGTTGTGTGTTCATTCTCCTTGTCAACCGAGGGGAAGGTTGGACAGGCCTAAGAGCTCTGATGTGGATGATCAGCCCTCCCTGAACACACGTGCTGATGGTCCTATGGTGGTGACTTCTGGGCTTGTTCATGCCTTCTGGTCCCTTGCCGTTGTATTGAACACTTCCCTCATCTGATAATCACTTACTTCCTAAGTACCAACTGTAGCAGACTATGCCTTCAGGAGGAGAACACAGAGAAACCTATATTTTGGCCCCTTGTTCACTTGTTTTCAGGCTAACTCTAATTAAGGTTACTCTGCCACTTTTTTCAGTTCTTATACTTTCACAGTAAGTGATTTAAATATTTAAAATGAGATTCATTGTTTTAAAAGATTGTCTTAATAGCACACATTCTTCTTTAAAAATTATCATTATTATTATTTTTACAGAGGGGGGTCTTGCTATGTTGCTCAGGCTGGTCTTAAACTCCTGGCCCCAAGTGTTCCTCCCACTCGGCCTCCTGAATTGCTTAGGATCACAGATATCAGCCTCCATGCTTCGCCCACCATTCCTCATGGAAAATCTAAATAAGTTTAAGGGATTTGTAAGCTTTGGGATAAAATCCTAAAAATAGTTCTTCTTTTATTCATACAGATATACGCAAAGCACTGTCTGCCCAATCACTTTTATTGGCTTGTCATTTTAGAATCCAGTTTCTAGGACATTGATATCATCCAAATTTTCTCTAGGGAAAATATTTTTAACATAACTTTGTTTTTTCAAAAAAGACAATTTTTCAACTTTTATTGTCTTGTTTCTGTTTGCTTTTTTTATTTCGTTTGTTTTCACATTGCTTTCCTCTAATTTATTTTCAATCTTTCGATGCTCCCATGTTTCTGTCATTTAAGGTCATTTTCCAGGCCTCTATCTTGTGTTTTGCCTGGTTGGGCTCAGGCCCCCACCCCCTCTACTGTGAAGACAGACACATATGAGGCAGGGCACGTCCGTCCTTGTTGAGTACGTGCAGTATTGGGAGGCTGTTATCAGTGGTCTCTTCCCTGCTGAGGGGAAGGGGAGGGAAAGGGGAGTGATATCAACAGACACTGGACTGTATACAAGGTCAGATAATTACGTTCACAAACTCATCCTAGAAAAAGTGCTACATCCCTCCTTTCTGAATAGTTCTACGATCACCATTGAAGTACTCCTTTGGGGAGCCGCGCACCAATGCCAGCACCTAATCTATCTTTCAAAGCAATTTTGGAACTCTTTTTCTGGAATGGTCAGCAGATGGCTAAGGGGAGTACTTCGAAGGTGACTGTAGTGACATTCAGCAGTGAGGTACATAGCCCTTTTTCTAGAACTTAATTGCCCCACCTCATATATGTAAACACTCCACATTATCTCCTCCTCCAGCCCCACTGCCTCTGAGAGTTCGTCCATTCACCTGGTGTCCACCTGGAACCCAGGATGAGCACCGACCTTTTCTGTGTTCTGTGTTTAAAACACATATGTAGTTCGCTGAGTTAACCATTTTCTTTCCTTTAAAGTAGGAGTAAGTATAGTGTAACTAATTCTAAAATAATATTAAGTATAACATGTATAACATTCTATTTCCCAGTTATTCTTTGTACCCATAGAATATGGGAATATAGATTTTCTCTACACCTCTCCCCAGGCCACTGCCCTGGCCTTGCTTTCTTGAGTTCTAGTTGTTCCACCTCACAGTGTTTTTTCCTTTATTTCTATCTCTCTCTCTTTTAAATACTTAATATTTTTATTGAAATTTTAGGTTCACAGCACCATTGAGGAGAAGATGTGGAGGTTTCCCATACATACCCATCCCTAAACATGTAAAGCCTCTCCCATTATCACGTCCCCCAGCAGAGGGGTATGTTGGCGGCAAATGAGAAACTGACACTGACACATTATCACCGCAGTCCACAGTGTACATTACTCTTCGTGCTCAGAGTTGTACATTCTATGGTTTTCAAAACGTCAATAGTGTGAATCCAGCACTGTGGTGCCATATAGATTATTTTCATTGTCCTAAAAATTCTCTATGTGCCACCTAATCCTCTCTCTCTTCCTTCAGATCCTGACAACCGCTGATAGTTTGACTGTCTCCCTAGTTTTGCCTTTTCCAGAATGTCATATACATGGAATTATGCAGCACACAGCCCTTTCAGATTGAGTTCTTTCACTTGCTAATGTAAATAACTCACGTCTAAGGCTCCTTCGCATCTTTTTGTAGCTTGATAGCACATTTCTTTTTAGTACTGAAGAAAATTCCATTGTCTGACTGTACCAAAGTTTCCTTACCCATTAGCCTGCTAAAGGATATCTTGGTTGCTTGCAAGTCTGGTAGTTATGGATGCTGCTGTAAATATCCATGTGCAGATTTAAGTGTGAAGGTAAGTTTTCAACTCATTTGGGTAAACAGAAGAAGCAGGATTGTTGGATTACATGGTAAGAGTATGTTTAGTGTCATAAGAAAGTGCCAAAATGTCTTTGCAAGTGGCTGTACCAGTTTGTATTTCCACCAACAATGAATGAGAGTTCCTGTTGCTCCAAATCCTCGACAGCACTTGATGTTATCATTTCTGAATTTTGGCCTTTCTACTAATAACAGGTGTGTAGTGGTAGCTCTCTGGGGTTTTTTTTGCAGTTTTTGTCAGGGGTTGGGTTTGAACCCACCACCTCTGGCATATGGGGCCAGTGCCCTACTCCTTTGAGCCACAGGCACTGCCCGCTCTCTATTGTTTTAATTTGTATTTTCCTAATGACCTGATGTGGAGCATCTTTTCATATGCTTGTTTTCTATCTGAATATCTTTTTTGTTCAGCTGTCCATAAAAGTTGTTTGCTCACTTTTTAATTGAGTTGTTCATTTGCTTATTGTTCTTACTGTATTGAGTTTTGAGAGTTCTTTGTATGTTTGGATAACAGTTATTATTTATCAGCTATGACTTTTACAAATACTTTTCCCAGTCTGCACCTTGCTTTTTCAGTGTCTTAACAATATCTTTCATAGAGCAGAAGCTTTTTTAGTTTAATGAAGTCCAGCTTGTCAATTCTTTCGTGGATCATGCTTTTAATGTTGTATCTAAAAAGTCATTATCAAATTCAAGGTCTTCTAGAGTTTCTGCTGTGTTATCTCCTAGGAGTCTTATAATTTTACATTTTACATTTACAACTGTGATCCACTCTAGGTTCATCTTTATGAAGGATATAAGGTCTCGATCTAGGTTTATTTTTATGCTTGTGAATGTTCAGTTGTACCAGCATCATTGTTGAAAAGAATATCTTTGCTCTATTGAATTGCATAAGCTCCTTTATCAAAGATCACTTGACCATGTCTGTGTGGGTCTATCTCTGGACTCTCTATTCTATTCCATTGACCTATTTGTTGATTCTTTCAAAAATACCATGACTTAATTATTGTAGCTTTCTAGAAAGTCTTTTTTTTTTTTTTAACTGAGTCTCTTATCACCTTGGGTAGAGTGCTATGGTGTCATAGCTCAAACTCTTGGGCTAGTTTTTCTATTTTTAGTAGAGATAGGGTCTTGCTCTTGCTCAAGCTAGTATGTAACTCCTGAGCTCAGGCAATTCACCTGCCTTGGCCTCTCAGAGTTCTAGGATTACAGGTGTGCACCACAGCACTAGTAAATCTTGATGTCAGGTAATATTAGTCTTCCAACGTTGTTCTTTTCCCTTCAAAATTGTGTTGGCTATCCTGAATTTTCTCCTTCTCAATAAAAATTTTAAAACCAATCTGTCAATACCATGAAATAACTTTCTAAGGTTTCAGTTGGTACTGCATTTAATCTATTGATCAAGTTGAGTCTTCCTATCCAGGATGGGGCCTAACTCTCCATGTATTTAATTCCTCTGGTTTATTCCATCAGAGTTGTATAGTTTTCCCCATATAAATATTTTATATTCATTTACTTTTAATAGATAATGTCTTTATATTTATAGGGAGAATTTTGTAGACAAAATAATATGACATGTAGACAATCTCTATCTCTTAAATGATGCACTCAGGCTGCTGATGTACAAAATGCTGAGAAATAGTATTTGTCCTTTCTGTTACTTTTTCTATTTGTTGCCTTTGTTCCTTGTTATTTTTGTTTCAATTCTTTACTCACTTTCTGTTTATTACAGATTTTTTTTTTGCTTATTACAGTTTTAATTTAGCATTTTATGTGAATCCATTTTCTCTATTTCCTTAGCATATCTTTTTTTATTGCTTTTTAATGGTTCCCCTAGAGTTCACAATATACATTTACAACGAATCTAAGTCCAGTTTCAAATAAAACTATACCACTTCTCTAGTGACTTCTAAGATCCTTACATGCACAAACTAGAAGTTCTCCTTTATTCCTTGACTCTTAGCCAAAGCTCTCTTCTATTGAGTACACACTGGGATTTTTGGAGCAGAGTCATATGTGGCTTTTTGTGATAAACGATCTCAACTGAATTTACTCAGCTTATGGTGGTTCGTCCAGGCTTGGTTTGTTATTTGGCTCCTCGCCAGCTTTATGCTCTTCAATGACTTAAAAAGAAAAAGGTGATCTGGAAAGAGAGCTTCATGCCAGGTTGGCAGTCACTGTCAGGGACCCTGCTCTACAGGGTAGGACCCCAAATGTCTTGCCTGGCTCCAGACTAAGTCCAGAACAACCTGTTGCAGTAAAGTGCCTTCTATATTTCTGCTCTGCCTATATTCTTCTGGCTGTCATGGACCCAAATTATTGCATACTTTTACAACATATCTCCTTATAGTCATACTTCACTTGCCACCAAGCATTCAATTTGGAAACTAAGTGATTGGTTCTACCATTTCTTTCTCCATACAAAAAGGAGTGGCTTCCAACATTTTCTTGATTAAATATTCCTCTCAAGTTGTCTGTTCCAAAAACCCAGATCAGGTATCATAAATAGCAAAGGATTTATTTAGAAGCTCCTGCCACCCTAAATATACACATCAAATACCTTAAAAATATGTATGCCCTTTGAACATTTTTATGCCTAGTAATTTACCACAAAGAAATATTAATTCTAAAGAAACAAGTACTTAGCTGAAGATGTGTATGGTAGAGCTATGTGTACTAGTGAGTTATTGAAAGCAGCCTATCAAATATGGGAAATGGCTAAATATTCTGTAATACTTCTATACAAAAGAATTCTATGCCACCATTAAAAACGATGTTGTAAGAGAAAATTTATTGACAAGAGAAAAACATCATGAGAAATTGTTAAGTGCCAGGATTCAGGCACCAGTAAAGAGTATATACAATATGTGCCCATCTTCGGAAAATGTAAACATATGCCAAAAAAATTCTGGAAAGCTATTAGACAAACACCAACTGTGATGAATTAAAATTAAGAGTTTTAATTTTCTTCTGTTTCTTAGTTTATGTTTATTTTACAATGAATGAGTAGTAATTACATATTTTTAAAGACTTTTTGGGAAAAAATCATTGCTGCTCTGGTGAGAACCACCGACAGATATTTTAGTCTTTCCGCTCTGAGAAGTGCAGAAAGCATTGTCATAACAACTACATGGGCTATGAAAAAACTTCACACAAAAGTCATTCAAAGGTTCAAGTTTATAAAGCATTAACAAACCTTGCCACAAACATTTAATCTTATGAAACAAATCTATTTAGGTGGGATTATATTTTGCAAAATGTTTTCCTATTGATACAACTTTACTCACCAATGTTTAATTAGTCTGCATAATTTGCATTAAGTTCTACAAAATTATGCTACATAGTTCTTCAACCCATAGTAACACTTCAACTTGCAGTAAGGATGTTCTCAAAGAACATGGCACAGAGTTTTTAGATGAGTTTCTCCAGAGAGCATGGTGGCTATGGAGATGCTATTATTGGCTCTGAGTATTTGTAGAAATTAGGAAAAAAAAAAACTGTAGGCAATAAAACAAAGTGTGACTATGTCAGCATGTGGAAGGGTCATTATAATCTCCAGCCACAGCCATTAACAAGTGTCTCTAAACCTGCCTTCTTCTTCACCTGTGGAAACAGAACCCCAAAGACATGGATTCAAGTCAATACCTCTTGAATGTTAAACATGTAAATAAAAATCTGGAATCCCTCTGTATTGAATCAATGTTGAATCAAATCATTTGCAAGCAGAGCATTAAACAATAGGACTGAATACTCTTTTTATCTAGACAGACTCCCTGGTGATTTATAGTCTCATTATAGAATTTTGGTTTCTGATGAATTTTCGTGTTACATATTGCACACTCATTTACACAGAAATTTCACTGAAAGGCACTCATACAAGTTAAACTGCAGATGAATTATCAAGAGCATAGCTGAAAGTTATTTACAAAATCAGATGGAAAAATCCAAGATTCTATAGACATCTTCCAGAACTTTTAGAGTTCAAAATTGTGTTGTTCAATTCTCAAAGCAGCAATTCCTAACAGCATGGGATCCCTTAAATATACAGAAGGAAATGACTCAGAACTGAAAGGGGATAAATCATCCAATGAATAATCAGAATTAAGCCTAATGTCAGGAGGTGGCATCCATACGTTCAATTATTATGCAAACATTTATTGAACACCTGCTCAATAAATCATGGGGCCCAAAGATGATTTCCGGGAAGATTATGTGACTCAAGGCTATTCATTTAGTATGTGCTCTTTGACTCATGAACAAAGTCAAATGTAAATGAATGTCAAGAGCAGCAGTGAGAAAAGAAGTGAGAAGGGGCAACAACTTGGTGTGTGTGTGTGTGAGGGAGAGGTGCCAGCAAAATTTTACTTTCTTTTCTTTCCAGGTCTCTTTGCTCCCGGAACTGGGGCCGTGTTGAACTCATTTCCTCAACCCCCTCAAATAAACTTTTCATCTCATCTTCCTCAACCCCCTCAGATAAACTCTGGTCCTTGCAATGATTTCTCTGATCAGCTGTTTTCAAGATTACCAAGGGTAGGAGAAGGGGAGCAGATGGCTGACACCCTTGTGACCTCTTAGCGTCTGACTCAGTGCTTGTTGACTTGGGATGTTAGGCTGCACTAGTCTGGAGGGGGTTGTATATCTTCCATATGTGTTGACAAGTATAGCGA
Source organism: Galagoides demidoff (assembly GCA_963574575.1). Lineage (NCBI taxonomy): Eukaryota > Metazoa > Chordata > Mammalia > Primates > Galagidae > Galagoides > Galagoides demidoff. Next base: position 22,863 of record CAUYQV010054684.1, read on the forward strand.
AGTCCAGGAGAACTTAAATGACAGAATGTGGTTACTCTACTTTCTGGCTTGCTAAGGGTTAAGTTTCTAAATTCCCAAATCCTTTATTCTGTCTCCTCCCAGTACAATTATATAATAATTCATTTTATTGTATTTTTTGCTTTAGCAAATAGAGCATTTTGAATATGCAATAAGATGTATGGTTCAATAACACAGCTCTCGCTATGAAACAGCTAAGAATGTTAAATTCAGACGTCACAGGACTGTTTACTTGTAATTTTTTTCATACTGTTAGAGCATTGACTATGAAAGATAAAAATCTGATTATCTGAAGGCATTATTTCTTCTAGACTTATTTAGGTTATTATTATTCTAGACTTATGACACTGTTCATAAACTTGAGGTAGATTTGAAGCCTAAGCATTTGACAGAACTCCAAGAAGAAATAATTTCCTTGATAAAGGAAGGCTGAAAATGTTTTGAGGTTTTTTGAAGGTCAGATATTTTTGTAGTTTTAGATCAGATTATTGAAAATATTCCAAACAAATAACAAAGAAAAATGGAGAAATATAGAAGAAGCCTGATCATTAAAATGGCATCCTGAGGCCAAAGTGTTTTTATGTACATTAACCTGTGTTACTTAAACTACCAGGAACTTTAACAAAATAGAAGCACACTAAATAAAAGAGAAATGGGTCAAGAATAAGCTAGTTAAGTAATTTATCTAAGGTTCAACAATTCCAAGATTCTTATTTTGCCAGTAGTATTTTTCACAGCCTCCCTTGCCTCTTGGGTGTTTTGCATTTCACATTATTTTAAGAATGATCTGTTCCCAGTGGCTCATGGTCATATAGTCAGTTGGGTCTTGCTGAATCAACGTGGGTGCTGTGTTCTCACAAATCATCTCTAACGCTCACTGACCCGGCAGGGGGAACTGTGCTCAGCACAGTCCTCAAATTGTTATCCGCATGATGTTGTAAACACGGTGTGCACTGTTGTTTGTTTCACCCATTCTCAGAGCTGAGAGTTGTGAAAATTACTGCTTGTGAGGATGACATCTATTCTCACAAAAGAGAAGTAAAGTGTTGTTAAGACTTAGTTAGGTGTTTCATTAAATGTGATCTGTGCTGCAAGGTACAAAGTGTATCGTTTATTCACCTCGAGATGCTATTCTGAATGTGGATGTGCAGGGTGTCTGATTGATACCATGTGGTACACTAAAACGGGGTCCTTCGATTTTTTTTTAACTGTCCAAACTCGTTTTTTATTGATATAGTTGAACTTTGCAACATTGTCGTAAAATCCTATAAACAGAGCCTCCTGAAGAGGGGAAAACAGTGAATTTAAATATATTAACAAGACTAAAGCATGCAAAAGATCTTATGAAAATGATGTTAATAATATGCTCAGGTATTTAATTTACCCACTATAGATTCTTCATATTCTGTCACAAATATATCAGTACACGATTTGAAATTTGATAAATGGAACTGATGCCTGCTTCTGTAGATTATGGTGAAAGTTTGCCTTGAGAACTCTATTTTTTTATTAGAGTTATATTTGAAGCTTTTCATGGGGAAAGTTAATGTGAATAATAAAGGTCCTTCAACTTAAGAGCTGTTCCACGCCTCAGAAGTGTTTCGTTCCAGTGACTTTCTCTCTTTCATTTAAATGCAGTATTATATCTTAGAATACACATATTTATACAGGGGGTGTGCATTTACTTTTTGAGCATTTTAAGAAAGGAAATAATTGCATTAAAATTGGAATACTCAAGTCACCTTTGACTTTTGCAATTACAAGTGGGTCTCAAATGTGACTTGTAGTTATTTTTGTTATCGGTATACCTTGCGTATTACAATATTAATGGTATGTGACAAACACACACAGAGTTATGCCTTACATATAACTATGTTTCAGTCAACAAAGGACTGCATTATGACGGCGATCCCGTAGGATTATAATAGAGCTGAAGCATTCCTGTCACTCAGGACACATGTCCATTGTAACGTAGTGCAGTGTGTTCCTGGCCTGTTCCACAGCCCTTGCCATGGGTGATGCTGATGTAAATAACCCCACTGTGCCACCAGGTGGATGAATATAGCACATACGGTACATATGGTGTCTAACACTGAATAATGACAATAAGTGACTATGTCACCAGCTTATGTATTTAATGTCCTTGTTGTCAATATTTCAGTGTACCCCTGAAAAAAGAAGCACTGACTGTAGAACAGGCCTATATTCCAGCAGAATGCAGCGTCATCAGAAGAGCTGGCAGCTCCGGGCGTGTTGTTCCCTATGAAGAACTCCCGTGGATCAGACTGTGGAGGCTGATATCGATATCCTGACCCTATACGGGCCAAAGCTACTGTGCGTGCTTGAGTCTTCATTTTTACCAAAATGAATTCAAAACATAAAAAAATATATAAAGAAGTGTATAGATAAGGACATAAAGAAAGAAGATATTTTTGTATGGACATATGTACAAGGTTTTCTTTCAGCTAAGTGTTTTATGTTTTTTTTTTTTTTTTGAGACGGAGCCTCAAGCTATCCCCCTGGGTAGAGTGCCATGGCATCCCAGCTTATAGCAACCTCCAACTCCTGGGCTCAAGCGAGTCTCCTGCCTCCGCCTCCCAAGCAGCTGGGACCACAGGCGCCCGCCACAACGCCCGGCCATTTTTTGGTTGCAGCCATCATTGTTGTTTGGCGGGAGTGGGCTGGGGATTCAAACCTGCCACCTTAGGTGTATGTAGCTGGCACCTTAGCTGATTGAGCCACAGGCGCCGAGCCTCAGCTAAGTGTTATTACAAAAAAGTCAAAAAACCTTTAAAAATAACAAGTTTATAAAGTGAAAAAGTGATAGTAAGGTAAATTTAATCTATTTAAGAAAGAAAAAAAATCTGTGTTTGTTTAGTATGGTCTAAGCGCGCAGCATCTGCGGTAGTGTGCTCTACAAAGGTGTACCATTTTTTAAATTGTATACTGTATTTTTACTGTACTTTTTCTACATTTAGATACACAAATACTTAGCATCACATTACAACAGTACACACTTTTCAGTACAGTTTTGTAGCTTGGGAGGAATCGACTCCACCGGACAGCCCAGGGGTGTAGCAGAACTGTCTCCGTGCAACAAGGAACATCAATAGTCAGAGACTGCAATTCTATGATGAGAATATAAATACCAGGGAGCTAGTCTCAACGAAAAAAAATGTTCCTGTTGTTTAATGTTCTGTTTGTAACTGAGTGGGTTTCAAATGTAATAGCCTAGGACCCCAGATTTTCATTTACATGTTTACCATTTACGAGGTTTGACTTGAATTCAGATATTCTGGGTTTTGTTTCTGTATGTCACAAATGGGGTAGCTTAGCAGACACTTGTTAATGTCTGCAGTTGAAGGCTGTAATGACCCTTCCCCATCCTGGCACATTCACAGCATCTAGGTTTATGTAAGTACACCCTATGATGTTTGCACAGTGACAAAATCATCCGATGACACATTGCTCAGAAAATACTCCATTGTTAAATGATGCATGATTTTATATATCTGTACCCATATAGACATATATAATAAGTACATAGATTAAAACAATACTTGGAGGTCATGCCACAAGAGATTTTTTCCAAAACGTGAGAAGCAAGAGTGCCTGGGGCAGTTAAACTATAAGGGAACACATTACTGAGATAGGCTGTCAGCTCCCTTGAAGTAAAAGTGTGGCTCCCAGGCTGTGGTGTCCAGGTCACGAGAAGAAGGGATGCATGATTAGCCAACAGCCGGCTTCTGTACCCTGAAATCTCTTACTGTGTTAGCAGCAACTCCAAGTTTCCATGGCCTGTTCCCAGCCATGACTGAGTGCAGCAGGAATAGTAACCCATATCTGGGACACAGGGGACTCCTCCCACAGCCCGCTTTGCCTCTATCCATCCTCCCTACTCCCAACCCCCTTCCTGCAATGGCCTTGATAAACCTTCCTTAGATTGCAAATGTCTAAGACACTTCCTCCCTCCCTTCTTTCCCATTCTCCTTCATTCAAGGTCAGGCTTGCATGGTGGACCAGTGGCTCTCCAGCCTTCCCTGCCTCCCTCCCTTAATAAATTCCATGCATATTTAACCTCATCTTCACATGTGCTTCCTGGACTAACACACAGACCAAACTATAAACTGTGCGAATAATTAGTAAGTTAATATAGCTATATAACTACAGCTAATATAGCTAAAAGAAAGTGTTACTGTCAAGAAGAGGTCAGTCAGCTCCTCTGAAAAGGTGCCAGAGCAACACTGAACATGCACACATGGTCCTTTGACAAGAGGAGAGGATGGCAGCATTTCAGCCCAAAGACACTCTGTATTGTGAAATGGATGTGTTTGGTGGTTTGTGGTTCATCTGAGTAATATACCTTGCTCTGGGTTCATGCTCCCCAACCAATGTTCAGCTGACTTATTGATTTCCTAGTATGTCTATCTCCAGGAACCAAAGGCATTATTACATGGATATAGTCCATTAGGGAATTCTTGGAGATTTGGAGAACTGCATACTAAAGACAGAATTCTGACTGTTGAGTGGACCATCCATTGCCAAGAGCAGGATCACTGGACAGTTGAGGGGCAAAGGGCGCACTGATTTCTACAGGGGTAACTGGGCAGGCTCTGCCAAGGAAACCCTGATGGTATCTGGCATGTATTTAGCAAACAGAAATGTTAACAGCAATTCTTATGTATTGGATTAGGGGTGGAATTGTCATCTAAAGAGAGAAACATTGAGAGTTCTTTCAAATGCAAATTATTCCTTTCCTAGGGCCACCATAACAAAGGGCCATAAACTAGGTGGCTTTAAAAAATAGGAATTTAGTCTCATTGTTCTGGAAGTTGGATGTCCAGAATCAGGTGTCATGTGGATTGGTTCCCTCTAGGGGCTCAGTGGGAGACTCTGTTCCAAGTCTGTGTCCTTGCTTCTGGTGATCACAGGTGACCTTTGTTATTCTTTGGCTTGTAGGTGCATCACTTCAGTCCCTGCCTCTGCCTCCTTGTGACGTTGTCCCTGTGTGCCTGTGTCTTCACATGGCCACCTTCTTCTAAAAACACTCATCATCCTGGATGGGGGCCTACCCTACTCCAGAATGACTTCATCCTAACACATCACATCTGCAATGACCCTGTTATCAAATACGGTCCCATTCTGAGGTCCTGTGGGTTAGAATTTCAACTTTGCAGGGAACACAGTTCAACGCTTAACAATTAGATTTGATGGTTATATAAAATTTCCTAAGAGTTTAGCTTTGAATACCTGATAGATAGAAATCAGTGTATAGTTAGGAACATTACTCACTTACAGTTTGTCCAAACTGACTTAAAGGAGGGGGTGGTATAAAAAAGAGGAGAAGGAGGGACAATTTATAGGAAGGGAACCCCGAGAAGGAGGTGAGCTGAGAGAGCCCATAGCTAATTTCTACAAAAGAAGGCCCCCTTCCTGTCTGTGGGTTCCTGGCAGCTTCAGCTCAAGGACAGTGCCCTGACTTAGTTTTCTCATCCCACTTGCCGGCCTCAGTGGACACGCGCGTTTCATCCAGCAATCCCTCTCTGTGTGCTTCTTCCTGCTTTGCCCTGCAGTCCAGCTGGGAGGCTAACCCAAAGGAGGTGTATCTACCATTCTGTGCATTCTGAGGCTGGAAATATACTTGGAGCCTCCCCCTTCAGATTTCTTTGCCGTGCTAGATTGCTCGCTCTAGTTGAGCCTATTAACTATGGGCAAGACACGCTGACTATGTTTTACTTCTCTATTTTGTGACATTAACATTTGACTCCCAGCTAATCATTTCAATGCCGGCCCCTGGAAAACACAGCTTTATAATTACCTCGGTATTTACATTTCTCAGGGTTGAAGCATAGCAATTTGAATAGATGTGGTTTAAGAATTAATACAGCTAGACAAAAATGACAGAGAATTTTAAAGAGGCCCAGTGGTTTGGGGAGCTATTCTCTGGCAAAGCCTTGTATTTGATTTATAAAAAAGAAAAAAAACCAAGGCAGCTGTTGGGTGCTCTAGGCTACTCTGCATTTATGGAACTTTCCACGAGGGAGTGTGTATTCAGGTCACATACACAGTGAGATTTCCTACAGTGACAGGACGGATGAGAAGGCTGTGCAATGTGGTGATAATTGTGCTCCATTTAGGCAAACCATCAACTGGTGCATTTTTACAGCGATTGTCTCAGAAGCATGAGAGATGCTGCTTTTGTGTGCATGTTTTAAATGCAGGTTCATTAGCACCCAGAGAACAAGAGAATGCCTTCTGCAATGCATTTTAACAAGAAATAAGCCTTGACAGGTCTTCAGAGTTCATGCTTCTACACCACTTTAAAGCCATTAATTAATTAGTGGTTATTTCCTCGGTCAAATTTAGGAGTAAATAAACCTCTTTCCATTTTCTAAGAGTGGCTTTCCTGGAACCTGATAATATATTTTAAATAGCCAACATTTCTACCTACAATTACTGGATTAGGGCTGAAGGTTTAGTATACCCTACCTATTAAAGGAGAGGTCGAGGAAGAAAAGTTATATTAAAGCAAACCATTTTATTTTTTAGCTAACTGTACATACAATGTAGAGTCACAATGAATGGTTGGGTACTGTCCCTGAAATCTTTGTGGTTCTTATTGTCCTTAATTGCTAAGCATCTGTGTTACCTAACCTTTGTGGCCTATCTGTTTAAGTCTTTCTGGAAGGTAATCTCCTTGGTATGCAATGCTGTGCTGGCAGAGGCACTGGCTTCAACTCATTGCATGTCAGCAAAGCTGCCTTAGGGCTACGCAAACACATGGGAACTGGTGCAAGTATGCTTGGACTGTAGCAGTAGGAAGTCAGCCATCGCAAGGAAAGGATGGACATGATGCGAAGGCTATCGAGCGTGTATAAGGTTCCTTGTGATAAACCAGAGAAAACAAGTGGATCCCAAGAAATTAGTGATAAGCCAGACTACTTCCCGGAAGGACACTCTCACAAGTAAAATGGATAATAAAATTTTACGTAAATTCCCAATGCTGAGACAAATCTAAAATGATTGTATAATATATGTGCTCTTTGAAAGGAGACGGATGACATCATGGAAAGGCCCTGGAGCTTTAGGGAATAACAGGGGACCCAGCTTTTGATCCTTTTTCTCGGCTCACTATCCTGGAGTGCAATCTGTGGCAAGGCACAAGACCCACTAAGATTACTTCAAGGACAAAGGGGATCTCTGGGGGGTAAACATGAACTAGAAATAGAACAAAAACTGGGAAGTGGAGCAGGCTGATGAATCAGCCTCTCCGGCTGTCTCCGCTCAGCACCTGTAGCATCTTCGGTTCTCTCTGCACCCTCTGCCTTCCGCATACCTGCCCTGCCCTGTGGGGCGCCACTAAGCACATGCGACTATTTAGATATAAAAGTCAATTAATTAAAACTAAAGATAATTGAACATTCAGTTTCCTGAGCGCGTTTGTCACCTTCCAAGTGCTCCCTAGCCACGTGTGGCCAGCAGATGTTATGTTGGGCTACACCAACACAAGCCATTTCCATCACTGCTGAATGACTTGCCCTCCATTCTCCAGCCATTTCTTAAAAATCCGACATGTTTGTGAACCTCCACGTTACTGATTAGAAAAATGAGGCTCAGAAATGCAAACATTCATGCCCCAAATCACGTAATTAATAAAGCAGCAGAACATTTAATTCCTCCTAGCTCAATCGCCTCTGAACTTATTCTTTTTTTAAACTACCATATCACATTTACTCTAAGTAATGAGTTTTCTTTTCATATTGAAAGTAATGAATAGTCAAAAATAATACAATTTAAAGTAAATGTACCAAAATTAGATGTAATTATTTGATTCCTAAGCTAAACAGAAAAAAAAATCTGTGTATTCAATCAAGTCACTGATGTAATGACAGTCTCAAGTTAGTGTTCAAAATGGTCATCATTTATTTTTACCCTTGGATCTTTCCTTTGATCATAACCCCCCAAATGAATTTTTTGTTGGTTTGTTTTCATTTTCTCCCTAGAATATGGAGTTGAAAAGAGTAGATGACTAGGAATCACGAGACCTGGGATATAGCACAGGCTATGGAACTATATAACTGGAAACGGCTTTGCAAAGACACTAATGTTCTGAATCTGTTTCCGTGGCAGTCAAAAGATAACATAGATGAGTTTCTATAATCATAACTGATACTCACTTGGCATGCTCCAGTGTAGCTGCAATTGTTTATTGAATTATTGAAGTACTCCCCTATCAGTTGGCCAATAGTTCCCCTTCTCCAGATCCCCCGGCTCTTCCCCTGGGATCCTCCCACTGCCCCATGATGTGAACACTGAAGGGTTAATGGCTGGAAAAATAGGCACCTTGCAAGAACCCTCTGCAGCCCACAGCTGCCATGCATCATCAGTCTTTATGCCATAATGGCTATTAAATATTACCGTGGTTACATATGCAGCCTGCATATGCATACAATATTTGCATTTATAGTGTGTGTCGGTTGGCCATTCAGTTAGGCTTAGGTTTGAAGAATAGTTTCAAAGTTGGTAAATTATTTAAGGTGCCTATCAGGGTTTCAGCAAAAGAGTCAAAGAGCTCCTTCCCTTTGAGAAGTGGGAAGGTAGGGAAATGAAGACGGTTCCAGCATTCACATTCTGCATTGCTCTCCCGTATATCCATAGCTGTAAGTTCTGTGCTGTCTGAATCCCTTTACATTAATAGCCAGTTTTGCCTCTTGAATGTATTTAGATAATGGGTTACCCCTCTGAAAAACTGGGGGGGAAAAGTTTAAATTATCATCTTTGACATTTAATACATTTCAAGATCATCGGATGAGACTCTTCCTGTGACTCACTTTATACTTCCTGAACTAACATTAATTTGCCCTTTAAGGCACATGACAACTAGATGGAAAGTATAGGGCATCTAGTAATTTATTCATAAAGTTCCAGTCACTGCCGGTTTTAAAAGACAGATCTGTTAGCTTCTCGTTTCAAGGTCCCCCTCTCCATTCCCCTTTTAAAGTTAATAATGCAATTTCTATGGGAATGATAAGGAAAAAATTTTAGATTGTATTTCAAGCTAAATCCTCAAGCTCCCGACTGACTTTCAGAACTTGTGCCCTATTAGTCTTTCAAATATCATTTTTCCGAAATAATTCGTGGCTCCTTTCTTCTTTTGGCACTGACACCCTTAGCTTATCTGCTAGTTGTTCTCATGGTAGCAAGATGGCTTGGCATTACAGCTTCATGAACCAAAGTAAGGGTCATTGTGGCAGGCTCAGTGTTGTGTCTTTCCTAAGTCACAATTCTGAAGAAGGAACCATGAGATTAGCTAAGATGAATCAATATCTACCCACTGGGCCTAAGGCTGGGGCCAAACCGGGCTGAGCACTGAGCTTGATGAAGGATTTTGTTCTGTTAACTAGGGAGAAAATCTAAAAGGCTGTTGAAGGCCAGGCACGGTGGCTCAGGCCTATAATCCTAGCACTCCAAGAGGCTGAAGCAGGAAGATTCCTTGAGCTCAGAAGTTTGAGACCAGCCTAAGCAAAAGCAAGACCCTATCTCTACTAAAAATAGAAAATATCAGCTGGGCATTGTGGTGGGCACCTGTAGTCCCAGCTACTCAGAAGACTGAGGCAGGAACGTCATTTGAGCTCAGGAGTTTGAGGTTGCTGTGAGATAGGCTTAAACCATGGCACACTAGCAAAAAAAAAAAAAAAAAAAAAAAAAAGGCCATAGAGTAGGAAATTATCAGTATCTGCTCTAAAGAACAGCACTGTGCAATAGACATATTTCTGAGTAGACTGTGACCTAACATGTTAAACAACGTGCCCAAGGACTAGAAGTGGTCAGCAGTAAATCTGGATTTGTACCAAAGTCTGTCTGCTGCCTAATGCAAGCTGTACCTGCCACGATGCCCTGCTAATTTCTAGGTCACATGCTATGTTCTCTAAAGGTGTTGGCCTCCAGCTTACAGGCCTTCTCTTCACCCAAAACCCTCTCAGCACCCAAGGGGATTTCAGTATTTGTGTGGGTGATTCACCTAATCCAAACCACAACATTTCCCAACATACCATCAATGAATGGCCTTTGCTTTCACCTCACTGTAACCTCTCACTCCCTGGGCCTTACCTCCAGCCACTATCCCAGTGTTGAAACCTGAATTCTAGCAGCTCATGCTCTGACACAGCCCCTTATGCTCCCAGAGTTACTTGCGTTGTATTTATTCCTTAAGATCCCACCCTCCCTTCTATCTGAACTGTCAAGCCTCTAGTCAAACCCCCTCTGGAAGAGAAGGAAATGAGGTTGAGAATGGTAACATGTGGGGCCCGAGAGTCCTCAGCTAGCAGTTGCGGTGCCAAGACTAGGCCACTAGACCTCTCTAGGTTACAAGCATAGGCAATGCTGTATTTTGTTTTCCCTGTTCTGTCCCTTTACGTAGCCTTTTAAAAAATACTAAGTTGGAACAATATCTTAGGATATTAGCCATTTATATTTAAGTACAATATATTTTATATTTTTAAAATATTTTGCAGCACATTTTGCTAATGTGAGGACAGGGCTATAGTAATTAGAAGACCCTGAGATTAAAAAAAAAACAACACCAATACTTTTTGTAGATTTCCATGCTCATAGGAAGCAGACAATTGAATGATCAGGGACAGACAAGTCCTCACACGTGGAGAATTTATAGGACAGATAGTTGAAAGATAGAAGTCTCGTTAAAGTTCTCTTCAAGACAGATGTTTTCAAGGATTAAATTGTTTTAAACTAAAGACAAAGGCTAGGAGCAAGGTGAGGTCACATTTTCCGTAAGCGCTGACCTCTGAAAGGCATTGCTTAGATTTCTACTTTGAAATTAAAACATACAAACAAGCAAATAGCACACGTTGCAATATGAAAATCCTCAATGCTGCTCTATTCCTGCAAAACAGGATTTCCTGGGGGTATGCCTGCTTAATTTGATTGATCTGAAATCATGAATTTAGACAGTTGGGAAGGGAGATCTTAGTGTCTCCAAATGCATGCAAATGTTGCTTCTTCAGAATCCACTAGATAAGTCTGCTTAGTTATGTTTACTGATGTGATTAGAGTCACACTGCCTCACACGGTGATCACCACCTAAACTGAACTAGCTTCAAGGAAACGTGGAAATGTTGATTAACAAAAGAACAATAAGGCGTGGAAGGTCCAAACATACCCTGCTTTGCTTTAATTTATATTGATATGACGTACCTTTTGAGGCCAATTTTTCCTGTGTAATCAACAGCTCTTACTTGGTGTAAAGTGATAGGAATCTCAGATTTATTTTTGTTTTCAAGAAACTTCATAATCAGCCAGGCACGGTGGCTCACGCCTATAATCCTAGCATGCTGGGAGGCCCAGCAGGTGAATCACCTATGCGCAGGAGTTGGAGACCAGCCTGAGCAAGAGTGAGACCCCATCTCTAAATATAGCCAGGCGTTGTGGCAGCTTCCTGTAGTCCGAGCTACCTGGGGGGGATGAGGTGAGGGATCACTTGTGCCCAAGAGTTTGAGGTTGCTGTGAGCTATGACACTATGACGCCCCCCCCCACAATGAAGTGAGACTGTGCCGCAAAAAAAATCTCCAGAAACTTCCCATGTATCCTTTGCAGTTCTTAGGCCAGGAACAAAGAGAATCCTGATCATTTTATTTATTTATTTATTTTTGAGACAGAGTCTCACTTTGTTACCCTTAGTAGAGTGCCGTGGCGTCACAAACTCTTGGGTTTAAGTGATTCTTTTGCCTCAGCCTCCCAAGTAGCTGGGACTACAGGTGCCCGTCACAATGCCTGGCTATTTTTTGTTGTAGTTGTCATTGTTGTTTAGCTAGCCTGGGCTGAGTTTGAACCCGCCAGCCTGGGATTATGTGGCTGGCGCTGTAACCACTGTGCTACGGGCACCGAGCCACATCCTGATCATTTTAAATATTTGTTTAAATTCTACATAATTACCATGACCTGGGAGCAAATAGTCAACCTCACTTCAGTTGCTCACATCTCCCCCACCCACTGAGAAAAAGAGGAAAGAAATGCAGAGAGAACGTGGAAGGAGGCACAAAAAATTCTTTTTAACTGTGGCTGTAAATGCCAGAAGATGACTGACTCACTGTCTCACTGAAGTTTCACTGTGGATCAGAGAGGAATGTGGAGAAACTATTTTCAGGACTTCCACACCCTGTAGGCCTGGCCTCCGTGGTGGGCCAGCAGCACTGAGGTTGTGTGTGCTGTTTTTCACACTGTCTGTGGTCATTTTCAATCTTTGTAGGGTCTGGTGCTTTCAGCTGTGCCTCTTATCTGTGTGGGCAGCCCCTTCCCTGCTGTTCTATTGCAGAATTGATCTACATTTTGGTCAGACATTTTGCAGACAATCCATGTGGGTGACAGAGAGATGGTCCTCAAAACCTTGGAAGTGAGCAAAGGCAGATTGCTCTTTGAGAATTAAATAAAAGAAATAAGTCCAGCTTACTCTGTAGCAAAGACTGGTATTGGAAGAGACGTTAAGATTATAGGCACACTTGAGTTGCATGCGTCAACTCCATAGCAATAGCAGCCATAGCAGCAAGCGGCTTCATCCAGTCTCCCTGGCCAGTACATTCGTGCTACGGAGGACAGACTGTTAGGGTTGATGCTTGCTGCACACTCTGTTCACATAACCAACTCCGCTTGTTCTGTTTCCTTCTCCCTGAAGCGAATGTGTCATGTAGTATTTTGCACTGGTCAGAATGACTGGAATGTGAGGTCCTTTGACAATCACAATTCTCTGTTAAATTTAGCATATTGTCATTCTGTTTTTCTACCTAACGATCTTTTTAGTCATCTTCTGGCATTTACATGAGAGCTCTGATGAATGGGATTAGTGCCCTTAACCAGGGGGCCTGGAGAACTAGCTAGCCCTTTCCACCATGTGAGAACTGAAGCAGGTGCCATCTATGAAGGAGGTAATGGGCCCTCACCACTCACTTAACCTGCTGGCTCCTTGATCTTGAACTTTGCAGCCTCCAGAACTGAGAGAAATAAAAAAAAAAAAAAAAAAAGGTTTTTTTTTTTGTTTATAAACTACTCTCAGTTAAAGGTAATCTGTTATAGTTGGCCTAACAAACTGAGACAAGCACCTACAAGTCCTAGGTTATCTCCTGGAAAGCGGTGGATTCACTTGAAATGAATGTCTCCTCATGAGGACCTGTCTGGGCCACCAGGACTGCCTGACCTGTGTCTTCCACAGGCACTGCCTCTCAGCAGCCTCAGGAGGGATGACATCGCCACCACGTTCTTTTCCTCAGGGATTTGTCCAGACACATCATTTGGCAGTCACTCCTTTCCCACTAAGTCCTGGTGTGGCCCAGCCCCACAGATGAATGGCCCAAGCCTGCAACAGAAGAAAGGATGTGGCTGGATCTTAATTGGAAAGGAAAAAGCAACCTGTCAACCGGCTGGACAATCCCCAGCTCTGGTCATGTGTAGGGGTCGTGCAGTGCCCTTTTTCTCAAAAAAAAAAAAAAATTGTGACAGAGACCTTTGTGAGTCATCTTTATTTCACCAGAATTTGTCATCTGAATTTTTTTATTTACATACATGTGTTAATTAGGTTTCCACTTCTTGCCTTCACAAAATTCAAAAGCCTTAAAATTTAATAACAGTAACAATGTTTAAGGACTAGAAACAAAAAACCTCATAAAGAACAAACGAAGATAAATACATTCAGAAAAGAAATCAGACAATTGCTGCATCAAAATATTAAGCAATAATAATAATAATGCAAATAAAGTAACATTCCCATTGTCAAATAAGAGTATGTCTATGATAGAATGCTTTGACTCTGAGGTTCAGTATAGAGTCATCAGTTAACGTCTTATCTTTTTTCCCAAAGTCTCAAAAAATAGACAACTAATATTTATAAATAAAAGTAAAAGATAATTTCAAAAACAGATCATGCCAAATCTTATCAACAGATAATAGAAAAAGAAGAAATACTTCAAAATCATTCTCCTTAATCTGGATACACCTGATATTAAAATTGGAGAAAATATATTATTATAAAGGGGAAATTACAAACATATTATACTTGTAAATGAGCCAATTTAACTTTTGTATGTGACCAGAAAATGCTTCGAAATATTAAAATGCTCAAGTTAGTGTCAAATTTTCAAACATGAATCAACATAAGCTTCATACCACTTAGTAAGCTATGTCAATGTTGCCTTGATAATATAAAAAACTTAAAAGCACAGTATGTTTATTTAGGTAAAAGTGTATTTTTCAGATAAGGAGGCCAAGGTGTGCGTGTCACTTGAACCATGTGCCCATGTGAATCACACTCTGATTTCAAAATTTGGGAGCTGCTACAGATCTATCAATCATTAACTGGTGTCCTTTTAGCTACCAAGAAGACTTTGTCATTCATGTAACAGGCTGTCCCTGACTGCCGAAATGATTAATTTGCAGGTGAATGATGGGAAAGATTTTTAAAAATAAATAAGTCTACTGACTTCAGATAAAAGCCCTTTGTAACATAGATCATAGACCAATTACATCTGTGCAAATTTACTTAATAATCAGAGAAAAGAAGTAGACAGTTCCTAGACCCGTTGGACTGGAGCAGCACTCTTCATCATTTGCTGAGCATCCAGCATTGTGGGCGATACAGAGCATCTTCCAGCATTTTACAAGAAAAGGACTCATGAATAGGACAACAGGGGCCACGATTGGCTCTCAGCATATGGGCAGCCACCAGCTTGTCCACGTGCATTCTGGCACGTTTCGTTCCTCTGCAGGTGGGGAGGGCCCTTGCTCCCACTCAATCTCCATTGGTGCTGCCTGAATGAATAGAAGGATGAGAGGGAAGAGATGCATACAGACTCAGCACCATGGTGTTTCCTTTCCTCCTACAGAACAGATGCCACAAATAAATCTTCGGGGATCAGAGTTTCTCCTTTAACTTTCCTCAAAAGAGCAGCTCAGTAATCAGCCATTTTTAAGTTCCCAGCAGCCTCAATTTAATGGCCTCCCCAGCGCTCAGCTTAGGCCGGTCTCCCTTTCCCTCCTCCCTTCTCATTTCCTTGTGTCTGTAGAGGAAGCTGTCAGCTCTTGTGACCGCATGGGCTGATCAATTCAAACAACCAGTTGATATGGCTTGTAAAAATAGCCACACTGGGCTTGTGGACAAAGGCTAGATTTCAAGGAAGATGAGTAGTGGTCTGAGTCAGCTGCTTGTGAAATTCAAGCAGGCAGGCAGGGTGATAAAAAGGAAAGAGAATTGATGGTGACCAGAACGTCCCCAGATAGCATATCCTCCCACTGAGGAGAGAAAGACAGACGTAAACAAGTAAGCGGGGAAAAGTGCCAGTGGGTTTTTAAAGACAGTAATTTCCTTTGACATTATATTGTACAAGATTATGTTGACCTGCATTAGCTGAAACATTAAAAGAACAATTAACTTCATGACTGTTAACTATGACAAGTAACATGGAAATTAGAGAAGCAGAAAGTGTCCTTAAAATTCCTGACTATTCCCAGAATTTGATTTCTTTAATAATAAAGAAACCACACAGGCTTTTGGGAGAGTCTGGAGTTGGACCAATGCGTGGATTCAATTCCAAAGCTAGACAAAGAGATTTTATTTTCTGTTGGGGTTTCTGTCTAGTCAGTGGATTTTAACCACAGTTCATGTGTGATAATGGTTAGTTATCCTTTAACTATTTAATGTTCATTTGGTTTAAAGATCAAAAGATTGTATCTTTGGCAAATAAAAAGAAGTCCATTTTGTTGAAGACCACTGGTTGGGTGTGTGTGTGTGTTTTTTTAAGGGAATATATGTAATCATGCAAGCCTGTGGCTGCCTTGTGGATACCCCTTATTAGTACCCTGTCAAAAATAGTGGGAGGTAAAATAACAAAGATTAAACCATTATTTGGCAAAGTGGCCATCCTTACAGTGGCATTTTCATTGCCAAGAGTGGAGAAAATATGTTTGTATATTCATGCCAAAAGCTCTTCAGACTCGCTGATTAGCTTAAGTGATTAATTGGTTGAAGGGTGATGGTAATGCCTTTTCAGCACTTTTTAATACTTATTGCATTAGATATTTGCAGTAATGAATACTTGAGGTGTAGGTTTGAGAGAATACCCCCTCTCAGCTGGGTAGGAAAAAGTAGGAATGGGGAAAAGGTGCTTCAGTTTCGTTGTTTGTTTCAATATCTTTACTGTCAGGAATGGACAACTAGTTTACCAAAACATCATGACCCTAAGGCATCCCCTTTCTCAAGGGGGCACAACTCACCGTGTCTCAAGACTCACAGAACCATTTCACAGATCTCAACCCACCAGCACCAACTTGTGAGTTTTCACAAGGAAGGAAACTGAGGCCCCTGTTCTGAAGTGCCCCTTCCAAGAGAACACAGAGCTGGCAAATGCCCGGCGACTGGATCCAAATCCAAGTCTTCTCCAGACCCCACCCTCTCTCCTGTCTATCACTTGGCACATCCCAATCGGGTAGCTCTCAATGCTCAACAAATGGAAATAAGGCAGCTTGTAACTTGGAATATAAATGAAGTCTTCTTGGTAAGACCTATAGGCATCTATTATAGACATCTTATTGAAGAGACTTCTTAAGATAAAAAAAAATTCTTAAAACTGTCAGTTATTATTCACACAGAAGAAGAAGGATTTATAGATTTACATGGAAAAATAAAATTTATCCCAGAATAACTTAAGAAACTTGCAAATTCTCAAAATAGTGTTTCATATATTTGAAAACATCCTGAAAGCTACTTTAGCATCAGAAAAACTTAAACATATGAATAAAACAAAGTCTGAAGATCTGAGAGATACTGGGAGAAAGAGGTGGGTCGATCCTTTGGAATTAACAGAGATGATGGTGATTATATGGGGAATGGGAAGGACACAGTGACACCAGTCTTCTCCCTCCAAGGACATCGGTTAAGGAGGCACAGAGCTTTGTGCCGTGTATCATAGGCTCTTATTGGGACAGTAATATACGTGATAAAGAAAATTTGTGTTTTCTTCAGATAAGAAGAAAGCAAACTAATGTCAGACTTTCACCTAGAGAGAACACACACACACATATGTACTCACACACACACACTCAGCACACACACATATACACACCCCTCCTCATAGATCCAGCTGGGAATGAGTTTGGTAGGCAGAGCACCCTGTTAGGTTATTCTCTTTAAAAATTAATTCAATACCTAGCCCATAGCACATGCTTGTTATGTGTTTCTCAGATAAATGATTGAGAGAGGATGAGAGAAAGGAGCCTGAGAGGCCAGGGAGATGACTGTCACCACAGCCCAGCAACAGGTAATGAAGACTTATTTGGGGGGGCAGAGGGAAGAAGAGCGTGGGTGCCAGGGCCACTATATAGATACAGTTTAACTCCCATATTGAATATTCAGAAGCTTCCCACAATCTAGAGAAACTATTAAAACTTTCCATTAACTTCTTTTATCTACTTCTCAGCCCCAACTTATTCTCTATGCAAAGATTTGCTCCCTATTAATCATCTGGAAGGTAAACAAACCTGAAACAGTTAAATAATTAAAATCAATTACACTCTAATAACATTGGAGGCAACTGCTATGCTTTTCATAATGTATTTTACAGATAAAGTACTCATTTCATATGGTCAAGAATCCATATTTTAAAAAGATATATTCAGGAAACAACAGGAAAATAAATACCACCTACGTGAATTCTGAAGGCATGCGTATTTGCCCATTACATTTTGCTACTTTGAAACCATAGGGAGAGTGACTCCAAAGAAGGGCAAACCTTTTGCCTTTTCGTTGAAACTGTTTCTTGGTTTAGTCAGAAACAGAAGTTTCTTTTATGTATGTCAATTCTTTCTGAACTTGGGAACAGATGTGAAACAGAGTTCTTGGTTCCCTCTGTAGACTCACTTCTATATTCAGAATTCCTGAGTGTCTGCTAGGATTTGTCCTCACAGATTGCTTTGGAATCATCCATTGATGCTACGGACTAGTTTTGATAGAGGAGGTAGAGGCTCACAGAGAATTCAGAGAGAGTTTAAACAATCAGAATACATGTTAATTCAATGCACTGACGGTGTAGCAAGTGCGTGCAATATGTTTACGGATAGATCTTTCAAAAATTCTTGTGTTAAATTGTTGTCATAAGAAAACTTCAGCTGTGAGCATTTGACTTGTGTTACCAGCGTTTCTGGTTTGGATGCATTCTGAGTGGATAAGGTATGTTGCCTCCATTCTCATGAGCATTAGCACACAGCATTGTCATCTTTTTTCCCTGTTATCTCTTCTACAGGCCTTATTAGCTGCTGATTAGAGTTCCTAAAAATGAATGACATTCTAGAGATAGGATTTGGTATCAGGCAGAAGTATCTGGTGGAGGACTAATCTCGTGTTTGGAGTAAAGGACTCTAGTGTGAAGAAAACAAGCTAAGGACACTCAAAGCTACTTAAAGATATTTTTAAATTATGAATCATATGCAGCAGTTAAAAAAGTATGTCAGTGTTCCTTCCACTCAGGTGACCTGATACTTACACCATTCACTTCAGAGTTGAAAATGACCCTGTCCATATTCTGCTTTTATTTTGAGGATCTCAACTTTTTCTTTTCCTGTAGATGCATATAAGTGAGTCATCACCCCAGGGAGGGTGGGGAGGTGGAGGTGGAGGTGAACTCTCTGCCTGTGGGAAGAAAACATCTGAAATATGCGGGACTGTTGTACCTGCATAGGTCGTGTGGGGTCAAAGATCGCAAACAATTCCTCTTAAGGGCACTAAGGACCAGCCAGAGTGACTCCCTGCTGCCACTGAGGTCCATGTGCATTCCAAGTTCTACAAATAGAGTTTCAGCAAGTTCTGCCAGATGTCTTATCCTGGCAGCTTTTCCTCTTATTATTTCTCTGATTGCCAAGGAGCAACTCCCCCACTGCCATGTTCAGGTCAGTGGCTGGTGCAATCAACAAATCAATCAAATAGGCAGCAGTTGGCTCTCAGGCCAATTGTGAGGGCCTTGGCCCGATCGTGAGGGCTTCTGTGGGGATTACATCCAGACAAACTGCCAAGAGCACATTGAGAAGGATTTGTACTAGGACATACTATTTTTCTCAGCTCTCAGTCATTTCTCTATGAAACTTGCATGGCTTATCTTTGATAAGGGAGTGTAAGTTTGGCGTATTCTGTGTGAACTAAGCATCTCTGCATTCCTCTAGGCTGACATGATAAAGACCCATACGTAGCAAGGCCCTTTCTGTGCATTGAAAAGCAACTCAGGGAAGGATGGTGATATCTGTATCTCGCCCTTCCCCACCTGTATCCACAGCGGCTACTATTCACCCATCACAAGGTTACCATTAAGCCCAGCTCCAAGCTTTCTCAGCCCAACAGGAATTCTGTTGGCATTAGTGTGTGAAATAAAACCCATTTACCTAGATTAGGGAGCTCTAGTGCAGAGCTGCCCCAGAAAGTTTGTCCTAAGAAAAACTGCTGTATTTAGGGCAGGATTCCTCAGCCGACCTCTGGCTTTCCCTGGAGAGAAAACCTAGCCCACAGAGGTCCAAAAACTCACCTAGTCTTCAGGAAATGTCAAGACAAGCAACAGTGACCATCCTGGTGTCACCCTAGTTTTGTATTAATCATAAATCTGGATTTATTTCCAGAAAAGAAAAATGCCAACCTTCCCTTTGCTCGGGTTTCACTGTCTCCTTCTAGACTATGCTCTAATACATCTCTGTAATTTTTATTTTAGTGAAAAGGCTGAACCTTTGCAGCTGGTACTTCCGTAATGAAGTGAAAATTACTTTAGGAGATCTCTTCTTATCTAGAAGTAGCAGATGTATACAAGCTGGAGTAATAGATGGAGAAATGATATCCATCAAGTGTTTCTGCTGAGGTTGCAACACTCATTCAACACATACTCATCAGGGGCCAGGTGCTGTTTGAACAGAGAATAGGACACAAATCCTGCTGTTGAGAGGAAGGGTGAGGCACAGCCAGTAGCTACACTGGTGTGGGACCCCTGTACAAAGTGAATGATGTGCACAAAAACAGGTGAGCCCCATGTTGGGAGAGCACAAAGAAGGAGGCATCTGGCCCATGAGCTCGGGGAAGCTTCTCAGGAGACACGAAGCCGTTTAACGTACATTGTGGTCTTATGGCAGACATTCTCAATTGGCTCAAACAGCCCAGCCTGTGCGAAGTTTGCCACTGGGTTCTCTAAAAGCCTCTAGCTAAGGAGTGTCAAGGAGAGTTACACGGAGCAGCTGCCCCACCGCACGCATTGTGATCCCGGCTTAAAGCTACTTAAACTGAGCCCTCTTGACAACCTCCGGATCAGGTTTGTTTTCTGGTTTTGGTTTTGGCTTTTAGCATATACTGTATTATCTTTCAAATACCATGTACGCAGGTCAAGCTCTGGCCTGGTCCAAATCTGAGGACACCACTGGTTTTGTAGATGGTTGGAGTGTTACTAGGAGCCCGTGGGGAATAAACCAGGTAGCTGTCTCAGTGGCCTCTGCTCCAGGAACGGCCTGGCTTCTCGTGATTGGGAACTACTGAAGCTATCCGGGGTGCGCTCTGGCACTCAGATCTGGAAAGCCTCGGGAGCCATGGAGATGATCTTTGCAGAGCTCTCACTGGTGCAGCCAGGGGGAGGCTCCTGCTTTGGAAGTTTCTACTTTGGGTGAGGACACAGGTCCCTCCTCAAATATCCAGTGTGGCAATGCAGTTAGTTTATGTGTGAAGTTGACTTCTGGCAGGGTGGCAAGTGTGGCCCAGCTACAGAGGAAGGGATTCCACTGGGCAGCCCAGGGCAGCGAGCAGGTTATAGTTTCAAAGCTTTTCACAACACCATATTTTGAACCACGGCATTTTCCCTTTTAAAACAATGCACAAAGCTGAGGGGGGTTTTGGTCTTTGCCACAGTCTTGAGGAACTCCTGTTGCCTGCGTATTTTTATTTGAGAGCTTCTCTGTGCTCAGAATTATCTAGCCCAGCAGGTGGATTTGATGGTCTCCACTCCTGGAGGCTAGTGTTTGTGCTTTGCCATTGGCTAGAGCCTACTTAGCGTGGGGGCCACTCAGGACACCTGTAGGTAGCATATCCTGCAAGAAGCTTTGTGACTGGAGTCTGAAGCCCTGGATCTCAACCTTAAGCTTCGCCAAGTATCAGCTGTGTGCTTTAGGGAAAGTGATTTCACCTCTCTGGAACTTAGTTTATTTGTCTTTGGAAATGGTCCCTGGCTTTAGAAAACAGAAAGATGAGTTTTATTGGTTATGGCCCCAAACTGGAAGTGGTTTCAACAGAGGTATTTTTATTACCTAGCTAATTATGAATGGATCTTGGGCAACTGTTTAAACCCTCATCATCATTTTTGAAAGAGAAGTTTTCTAAACTGTATTTGTTTGTCTCAAAAAACAAACAAAAAATTCTGTCTCAAAAATAGACTTGCAAAAAATTGAACCTTCACTTGATTAAGTCTCTACCAATTTACAGAAAATATGGGAAGTAGAGTAATGAGTAAATGATACCCCAGGAATACAATCAACAAAATCCATCTGATAGGAGACTCTACAGGACAAAACACCCTAATTTTTTCAAAAACAAAATAACAAACATCATGACAAACTGCAAGTAAGAAAAAAGATAGACAAGGTACCTGAACATTTAAGAGATTTGAGAGTTATTAACAACTAAAGTGTATAGAATTTTATTTAGACCCAAGTTCAAATTAACTGTTAAAAAATAATATAAGAAAATGGGAAATGCAAGTAGTATGAGATGATTAATACTGATGAATTATTGTTGAAACAAAATTAGGGGAAAGACAATTTATTACGACATTCCAGGGCTGTTTTATGGAAATCAGCAGAAGAAATACGCCCCGATTTCAGGAAGGGGCTGAAGCCAAGAATTGGACCTGCATTGCTCAGTCTCTTGTTTCAGTGAGTTTTCCCCTAAGTGTTTCATTCTTCCCAAGGACTAGTGTGGAATGTGCCTCCCCATATTTCTCCAGAATGTAGATTATAGCTACACATGTCGAACTAAAAATGTTTCGAAGTGTTATAAATTCCTGGATAGGCAATCTAATTGTATTTCTAACCTAACTATAACTAGTGAGCAGAATTAAAAAAAGCAAAAAAGTAACTGTATCCCCACAAATGTGGATGGAAAAGGAAACAATTGTGAGAACAAATTCCAACAGATTTCTACTGAAGATATAAATATAAAAATAAACCATGATCACATAGCTATATCATTGAAAAGGGAGGCATGTTTTAATAATCTTTAGATAACTTTATATATCCTTCTTTGATACAACAAAACATAAGTAATATTTTCTTTAAGATTAGCTGTAAAATGGTATATGAGACTATACTAATGAATATTTTATATACTTAAAAATCCATTGGGCCTACTTTAAAATAAAAACATGGAAGTACTCAAATGATACATATCGAAAAGACCAAAAATCACTATGTAACAAAGATATTTGCACCAGATTGTTCATCACAGCTCAATTCATAATTGGCCAGCTCATGGAAGAAGCCCAAGTGCCCACCTACCCATGAATGGATTAATAAATTGTGGTATATGTATACCATGGAGTACTATGCAGCCTTAAAAAAGATGGAGATTTTACCTCCTTTATGTTTACATGGATGGAGCTGGAACATATTCTTCTTAGTAAAGTATCTCAAGAATGGATGAAAAAGTATCCAACGTACTCAGTACTTTATGAAACCAATTTATAATCACTCACACTTTCATATAAAGATAAATCATAGCTATAGTCCAGGATGTAAGAGGGAAGGGGAGAGGGATGGGAGGGGAAGGGGGGAGGTTTGATGGAGGGAGGGTGAATGGAGGGACCACACCTGTGGAGCATATTGCAAGGGTACTTGTCAAATCTACAAGTATAGAATATAAATGTCTGAACACGATAATTAAGTAAATGAGGCAAAAACCTATATTAAATAATTTGATCTAAGCATTACAAATTGTACATAAAATCAGCACATTGTACCCCATAAATGCATTAATGTATACATGATCTATCTGTCTATGACTTAATAAAAAAATCAAATAATACATAAGTAAATATTCTGACAAATTTAGGGAAGAGTGTTCCACGAATAACATATAAAATATCAGGAAACACTTTAAACAAGAGACAAATGACATACTGGAAAAACAATTTGCAGCATCTATGACAAAAGAGTTGATATTTTGTCAGGATGAACCATTACAAGTTAATGCAGAAGGAGATACACATTCAAATAGAAGCTCAGGTAAAGACAACGTCTAGGCTGCTGACCATGTAAGAAATTCAAATGGCAAATACATGTTAAACAATTTTCAAACTGAACACTATTCCTCAAAATGCAAATTAAAGCCATGAGGTACCACTTTCTACTCCAACTAATAAGTAGACGAGAAGGAATGATTATACCTTGGTGTGGACATGGACAAATAACAGTCATATACTTTGACAATTTATTCCAAACTTCATGGCTTAAAGCATCACAAATTTATTGTCTTACAGTTCTGGAGCTTCAGAGTCTAATATGGATAGGCGGGGTTACATTTCTCCCAGAGGCTCTAGAGGAAAATCTATTTCTTTGCTTTTCCAGACATACAGTGTCTGCCCGGATTCTTGGCTGTGCCCAGCCCGTGTCTTAAATCTGTTTCCCTGGTCACTTCTTCTCTGACTCTGACCCCACTTTCCTCTTCTTACAAAAACCCTTGTGATTACACTGGTCCCACCCGGATAATATGAAATAATCTCTCTCCATCCTGAAATCCTTAATCCCTTTTACAATGTAAGGTTACATGTTCACGGGTTCTGAGGATTAGGATATGGACATCTTGGGGAGGCATGGGAATTATTCTGTACTCTTCAGAGTATATACCAGGGCAACAGTGAATAGTAGAAATAAGACAAATAAAACAGAAAAGTTCCTTTTCTAATGTGAAACTCTGGGATCAGCATAATGGTGGGGACAGGGCTGTGCAGAGCCTCTAATTGAGGTGATTCCTAGGCCACAATCTAGCATGAAGGAACCATGGGCCAAGTGTTTTCAGGGCCACTGAAATCTGTCCAGGCATGGAGATGTTCAGATGAGCAGATGAGCATGTCTAGTTTTGTTCACCATCAAAACCTGAGGTCATTATGCACCAGATGCCACCAGATGCCTCCAGATTACATGTGATGACTTCTTCAAGGTGTTTTCCTACAGGAAGAGAATATACTTGTCAGGCCAACATCTGCTACTTTACACATGTTTCTCTTTGTAAACTGATGTGAGTTAGGTGTAGTGAATCTGTGTCCCCAGGATTGATAAGCTCAGAGACATGGACGGGATTGAAATTCTGGGCCCAGGAAGAGTCATCAAGGTAGTGCTACCACCCTGGGGAGGGTTCTGTGGACCTGCCAGCTGGTTCATCCCTGATGACATGAGACACTGCCTTTCCAAATCAAGTATTCAAGTTCTGGTTATCTAGGGTGGTAGAGGTAACAATTACTTTCAACTTTTCTAGATATGGGATTTAGGTCATGATTCACAACATTTACTACTGTTTTCACTCCAACTTCAATAGCCATGTTTAGTAAGCAAATTATATAAAATAAATGTTGCTAGAAAAAAATCACAAGAAGAAATAAAATATCATTCATGAGGCAGGGTGCTGTGACGGAGAGAGAGGCTGCAACAGGGTTTGAATTTCAGCTCTGCCTTTAACTGTCTGTGTGTCCAGGCAAGGCACGTTCCATCTTGAGAGTTTCAGTTTCTTTTGTAAAATAAGGGTCATTGTCTAACGGGGGCATGTTCTTAGTTCTGACTATGTGCTAGAACCACCTGCTGAACTTTGGAGAATGTCAATGCTCAGGTCCCCTGAGGCTGAGAACCGCAGGGTAGGTTCTGAATGATGGCCACAGTCCATTCCATACCTACTGTATCATTCCATGAAATGTCTGGAGTTTGTTAATGAGAATCTGGGTTTGCATTTGTTTGAGGCATCTATCTTCCTTACTGAATAGCAAGTTCAACCAGACAAGGAATGGAAATTGAACACCTATTGCCCACCAAGTACTAAATTAAACCCCTTAGGGGTTCCTATACTCAAAGACCTTCCTCTGTGCTCAGATAGGTGCTTGTGTTCCCAAACAGCTGTAAGTAAAAGGGGATGGATATAATTCCTTTTAAGATTCATAAACCCATGTATTAGTTGGGTAGAAACCTTTAACTGCTATCGGGCTTCTTTTACCAGAAATTCAGAGCTTGTGTTCTGTATTCTTTCTTATTTTTCTCAGCAAGGGTAAAGAGAGAGATCCCCTGTTGCACGGAGATTTGGCAGCCACAGTAGCCTGTTTTCCTCCCTACCTGGAGGTCTTTGTTTAAGCCCACCCTGCCCCTATGTGCTGAAATTTACAAGTGGCACAGCCTTGGGCTTCACTTCTAACATTTATTGTGGGCTTATTATGTGTCAGGAACTATTCCAAGAGTTTTATTAATATTAACTCATTTGTCTGCAAATGGCCTTTTGAGATAAACACTCTTTCTCTCTCTCTCTCTTTTTTTTTTTTTTTTATTGAGACAGAGTCTCATTTTGTCACCCGTGGTAGAGTGCTGTGGCATCACAGCTCACAGTTACCTCCCCATTTCACAGGTGAGCACAGTGAGGCAGAGTTCATGTCACTTGTCCAAGGTCACGCTCCTGGTAAATGGAGAGCTGGGATTCAAACCCAGAGACTGGCTCTAGAATTCACATTCCCAATCAATTATAAATAGATTTTGTGCTTTGCGTGAAATGTTCTATGGCTACCAAAAATAATGTTAAAATGTTAAGTGAAGAGTTAGTAAGATAAAGTCATAAAAATATGTAGTATGTAATATGGTTAAGACTGTGAAATCAGGGAGGCATCTCTGGCTCAGTGAGTAGGGTGCTGGCCCCATATACCAAGGGTAGAGGGTTCAAACCTGGCTCCAGCCAAACTGCAACAAAGAATAGCTGGACGTTGTTGTGGGCACCTGTGGTCCCAGCTACTTGGGAGGCTGAAGCAAGATAATCACCTAAGCCCAAGAGCTGGAGATTGCTGTAAGCTGTGACACCATGGTACTCTACCGAAGGCAATAAAATAAGACACTGTCTTTAAAAAAAAATCTTGTTTTCACTTGTGAAGTGAAAAATACTGTAAGGAAAATAGCAAAATATTAACAGTATTTAGATAATGGGCTTATAGGTGATTTTAATATTATTCCTAGTTTTTCATAAGGAGTGTGCTTTCTTTATAGTCTCATTCCCCCACTGGCAAGTAAGTATTTAATTTGTAAGTTGTAAGAAAAACAATAGAGACAAACTCTGATATTATAAAAGATAGTTTTGGTTTCAAAAATTGGCAGATCAGTAATTTGAAATTTAGAATATATTTTCTCATGGAAACAAGGATATCTACAAATGATTAGATTCTTTTAAACTAGCATTTTGAACTAACTGTTTTGAGAATTGTTATCAGCAACCCCTCCTTTATTTTTTGAGACAGAGTCTTGCCCTGTGGCCCATGCTGGAGTGCAACTCACTGCATCCCCACAGCTCACAGCAACCTCAAACTCCTGAGCTCAAACAATCCTCCTGTCTCAGCCTCCCAAATAGTGAAACTATAAGCACCTGCCACCACATCTGATTAACTTTTTAAATATATTTTTTAATTTTAAAAGATGGGATCTCACTGTATCCAGGCTGGTCTTGAAGCTGGCCCCAAATGATCCTCCTGTCTTGGTCTCCCAAAGTTACAGGAATAAGCCACTGGGCCAGCCATTAGTTCCCTTTATAGTGATGATTAAATAACCGCCTGAGATTGCTCAGGTAGAGAGCAAAGCTGAAAACTGATTTCAGACCCTCTTTCTCCAGAGCCTGTGCTGTAATTGAGCTGATGCTTCCCATCCCAGCCTGTTTAACCCAGCATGGAGCTGATGTATTGTGTTCCCTTTGTCTTATTTTCTCACTAATGTTTTCATTGCCAAAATGCCATTAATTTGGCCACCTTTTCCTGCTAAATTAATTTTAGTGACTTTCCTGGGGAAATAAATAACTTGCCTTCAGAACACTGTTTATAGAGATAATATGCTTTGTTTTCCAGCACAGGCTTTTCAAACCTATATGCCCCTCCATTATTCTGTTCCTACCTCTCTATCTGAGGAAGAGTCTGCCTGTGAGGTTTCTCATGCTAAAGAGAATCTTCCAGGTTCTGTGCTCTTTTGTTAGGGTGGTAAGAAGGTTTAGAGAACTGGTACTTCTGGTAACTTCCAGATGAGTCTAGTTCCCCTCTTCCACCCTCAGTGTGCACCTGGTCCATGCCACCTCCTGTTGGGCTAGCCAAAAGTTCTTTCTGGAAGATGACCATTGGAAACAGGAGCCATTCCTGGACCTCTGCTGCCCTTTCAAAGGGACTGTTAGTGCTGAATCAATGCTGTTTGTGATCTCTCTTTGTGTGTCAAGTTCAGGTCAGGAGAGAAGTCCAACCACCCATGCCATCTGCATTAGACCTGCCTGAAATAACATCACTGAGATATCAAGCATTCTTAGCTCAGGTTATGGCATCATCTAAGAATGAAAAAAGCACATGAAGTTATTGGCTTGGGCCCAGGATTTCATTTCTTATTCTAAAAAGAGCCATTTAATTTCCATCTTGTAAATTTTCTTCTTTGGTCCCTATACCAAGGGGAAAACAGACCTTCTATACATCCCAGAGGCATAGAACTGTACTGGCCTGGCTCAGGAAATAGTGAGCATAGCAGAGCTGCTTGTGAGACTGACAGGTGCTGTGTGCAGTCTACAGGGCTCCAGCACTATCCCAGAGGCCTGCAACTCTCAGGGAATCTTCCTTGAGATGCACAAGGAAGAAAGAATTGGGCCCTGGGATGCAAGTGAAGAGAGTCATCTATTCCCCTTATGAAAGACGCTCCCACAGTCTCAGCCTGCACATAGTCTATGATGCCAAGTCACAGCTGAACCATATAAAAGGAGGCAGCTTTAGACAGCACCTCAGTCCATCTGCCTCCTGTGTGATCTGCTCCAGGGCTTGAACCAGGTAGAACGTTTCTTTCTTAGGGAACAGGATGGACTCTTGGTGCTGGTGTTTGTGGTAGAAAGACAGCCTGGGTAAAGGTTGAGGACAATCTTGAAGTAAGACAAGGAAAAATGAGGATTTGGTAGGGAAGGTTCTTTCTGGAAAGGAGGGGTGGACAGTAGGTGAAGGGAAAAAGGATTTGGTCTGTTTTTTGAAGCTGAAAGGAATTCGTTTGAAAATACAGAGTCACTGGGTAGAAACCAACTGTGTAGCTCCTGAAACTTGTCTTGGGTGGTTGGTGTTTAAAATATGATCATTATAGAGATAAACTCTTGGGAACTCATAGTTCAATTTTAAATGTAAGGAAGTTACCTTGAGTTTCTGTTGTCTTTCAGCTTCACTCGACTTTTGCTAAGATGTCCTGCCAGCAAAGCCAGCAGCAGTGCCAGCCCCCTCCCAAGTGTACTCCAAAGTGCCCTCCCAAGTGTACTCCTAAGTGTCCCCCAAAGAGCCCAGCCCCATGTCCCCCTCCTGTCTCTTCCTGCTGTGGCTCCAGCTCCGGGGGCTGCTGTGGCTCCAGCTCTGGAGGTGGAGGCTGCTGCCTGAGCCACCACAGGCCCTGCAGATCTTTTCGACGCCAACACCAGGGCTCCAGCTGCTGTGGCAGTGGGGGAAGTAGTGGCCAGCAGTCTGGGGGCTCTGGCTGCTGCCATAGTTCTGGGGGCTCCAGCTGCTGTCATAGCTCTGGGAGCTCTGGTTGCTGCTCCGGTGGCTGCTGCTGACCTGGGC
Organism: Galagoides demidoff; assembly: GCA_963574575.1. NCBI lineage: Eukaryota > Metazoa > Chordata > Mammalia > Primates > Galagidae > Galagoides > Galagoides demidoff. The sequence goes on from CAUYQV010054684.1 coordinate 51,738, forward strand.
CATGAGGAGCGCTGAGGAGCAGTCCTGGCAGAGGCTGGCTTCTGAAGACCAGGGCCAAGCTGAGGCTTCTTTTTTCCCCATTTCCCCACAGAAGGAGTTATGAAAGGCCTTGAACCTCCCCACCCCCACCCTGCATCCTGCCCATGTTTGTTTTACTGCAGGATCCAGAGGTTCAGATACTCTGATACTCACTGCCTGGTTTTTCTTCTCAGGCACAGTTCTTTGGAGGATGGGGTATTAAAAATCAGTTATGAAGCTCTTTTTCTCTATCACAATAAAATATTTTATTCCTGATGTCACTGCCTCCCAGTTACATTCTGTTCACCTTCTGTCTTCACTCCACAGCAAGTCATCCCCCTTTTCCTTCTTTAAGGGCAGTGAACACTTTAAAAATCTTTCTGGGAAGCACATTTTGGCAATGAAACTACTTGGACTTCTGGGAACATTATTCTTTTTTATGCTCTGAATTTTGGAACTTTAAGCTTGAAGAAAAGAATCATGTCTGAGACCTTTATTCCCTGCACAAACTCTCACGAGAAGAGAGGGGAGGAGAACAGTGGTTCCCAGCAAGGTCACGTTCTGGGAGCGCTTCCATCAGTGTGGGTTGCAGTTTGAAAAATAGCTTTTCTCATATTCATGGAGAACAAGGTTGCCCAAAGCACATTCTGGGCTCCAGTGAATGGACACTACATTTTGGATTGTTCTTATCCCTGGTTGGCTAAAGAGGAAAGCTGGGCGTGAGCAGTCTTGGGGGATTGAGTTTAGCAGGCAGGTGTGAAATGTCTGAGCACATTCTCCCCATCCTGAAATCCTGGATTTGGGTCTGGGTAGAGAACCAAGAAAGACACTCCCCTCAGCCACAGACTATCTCCACGTGGTTGTTGTTGGTGGGATGGTGACACCAGGGGGACTTGGGTCACTGGATTGGGTTTTCCAGGTAACATTCCTTTAGGAAAGGGGTGGTTCTTTGAGGAGATACTCATAAGGTTTTTGACAAAAAAGATAACTCCAAATTAGCCTTTTATATACAAGATAAGCAACTGTGTCTTCCTTAGATAAGAGTTCCCAGTGACAGTTGAAGTAAGTTAGTATATGAGGCCAAAGCGAGTCCACAGAATGAGTCCACATCATCTCCTCACATTGATTCATATCAAGCCTTCTCTTTACTCTTAAAAAGAAAAACCTTGCATAGTCTTCCAGAAGGAAGACTGGCTCCACCTTGTTACTTCGTTACTTCCTTCTCTTTTCTCATATTGAGCTCACTTCTTGCAACGTGTCACCTGTACTCACCGACAGGTGCTCTAGGTATGGGCAACCTGTTAATCAGGCTTTAAAGCCATGTTAAGGGAAACGGATAATTTTTATGACTTATCTTTTCCTCATCTGTTCCCTCATGCTGCTCCCTGCTCACTCACCCCCAAACCTGTTTCCCACCATTAATTTTCAAAGTCTTCATATCACAGTCCTTTTACATTTCACATTCATGTTCATGGGCAGTTGCATGACTAGGAAGAAGTTTGGAAGTTGGCTGAAGTTTCTTCAATTTTTAATAGTTAGTTATTTTAAAGACACTTCATCATGGATGCTTTGGGCCTTTGTAAAGGACATTTTTTCTCTATTTTCCTTCTCTTTTCTTCCCTTCTGACATTCCTGCTTCCCTTCTTTCTTCTTCTTTTCCCTTTTTTCTTCCATTTATTTTCTTTCCTATTAGGCAGTGACCCCAGGGAGAACATATCTTCAGAAAGAGATTGGTGGTGTGGGAAGGTGGGTAAGAACTAAGGGTCCTGCAGTCTGGCTTGTCTTTCAGCAGTTGGGCCAGTGTCCTACACGCTGGTAACCCAGATACATTCACAACTGTTTTGGTTTTAATGGCCCCTTGACTTTGCCTGAGTTTTTCTTTCTGTCTCCAGTGACAGAAATCACGACTGGAATTTATATGCATCTTTACCATCATCTTCACTCAACTCTATCTGGAAGCTTCTGGATGAAACCCAAAAGGCTTATCACAGAGCCCATACCCTGTCCTGGGGAGCCAAGGACCACAGGCTGAGAGATTATCTTGCCAACCAGGATAACAAGCAAGTGAGCTACCAACTACCAGGGAGATGATTACACAGGAACCGGCAGCAGACATGAGCCTCCCTCACTTGAGCCCGTGCCTTTCCTCAGCACACACACATACAGCCCTAGCAGCCACAAACAGTGTCCTGTTTGGAAAGTAAACATGCCACAACAATCCTGGCACCTCTCTGAAGTGGCTTGAATGCTCACGTGCACCACCTACAGTACTACCTGGGTGATGAATGTCCCTGGGATGTGAGTGTCAGCTGAGCCTCCGTTGGGAAAGGGCCCCTCCCAACAGCCCTTTTAAAGGTTCTCTGGCTGGACATTGCTCAGTCTACTGCCTATAGCAGGTGGCCTGTTCCATCTGGAGAACTGAGTGAGACTTCCTGTGCAGCCAGGGTCTGGTAAGTTTCCTGGAGAGGGCTGGGAAGCTGGGGGTGGCAAGAATTGAAGATGGGCAGAGAAGTCAGCACACAGTCCGCAGGTGGATGCCTGCGGGAGAGCCCTGGAAAGCAGCTTGAACTTCAAGTGAGCTGACTTCTTACAGCATAATGAGGGCACAGAGGCCAGATGGACCCAGCCAGTCTGTAGGGCTGTGGCTAGAGCTCAGGTCCTTGAATAGGACTATTCCTACTTTTTGCACAACTCTCCTTTTTCTTGTGCTTGTGGGGGGATGAGAGGCATAAATGTGTAAGAATGACCAGGACAGGTTTCTGGCATTTGTGCACTCCTGAGGCCCAGGAGGTGGGGACACAGGTGTGATCCGGGTATTTTCTAACTGACAGGGTGTTTATACAATGCTAGTCACCCTGAGAGTATCACTTGAAGGTCTGTAGCCAAAGCGAAATAAGGCAAAGACAAGAGAAGGTTTCGGCCTGGACCGTACAGATCAGTGGCTGCAGTACCCTCTCTCTTCTCCACTGTGGACAACTCAGGATAATTCGGGCATCCTCATCCCAGCCAGGAGAAATGGGAAACCACTGCTTCTTTGCCCAGACCGGTTCCTGCTCTGGGCATGTGTACCTTATGAAAACGCCTGTTTTGGATTTGCTTCTTTACTCCCCCTCTTTCTGGGATCTCCCACACGCACCCCTGGCCCGGGCCCGGCTGGTGCTCACTGAGCCCCGCGGTCGGAAAGGACAGCCCGCTTGCGTCTGAAAGGCCACCTTTCTTGCAGGTCGTGCGAGACGCCCCGCCATGTCCTCCCAGCAGAGCTCCGCCGCCAAAGGCTTCTCCAAGGGATCTTCCTCCCAGGGCTCCGCCCCGTGCCCCGCGCCCGCGCCTGCCCCCGCCGCCTCCTCCTCCTGCTGCGACAGCGGCTGCTGCGGTGACTCCGGCTGCGGCTCGGGCGGCTGCTGCGGTGACTCCGGCTGCGGTTCCAACTCGGGCGGCTGCTGCTGCTTCCCGTTGAGGCGCCGCCGGCGTCGGGGCTGTGGGTGCTGCGGGGGCGGCAGCCAGAGGTCCCAGCGCTCCAGCAACCAGAGCTCTGGCTGCTGCTCCTCAGGCTGTTGCTACTGAGACCCATAGACCCCCTGAGCTGCCCTGGGGCTACGCCCAGCGGAGACCTTCCCCACCGCGTGGCCTCCCGCAAGGATGACCGCTCTGAGCTGAGCCTGGACCTCAGAGTCTCCCCTTTGCCCCCTACGGCTAATTGCACTTTGATGTTGAGAAACCCACTTTGTTTTTAGCCCCATGAAACTCCCTGACCTGTGTGATTTTTCTCCCTGGGGGTCTGAGAGAGCCATGGTGGGACTTTGGACCCTGCTGTCTGCAGACTTGCACACAGCAGGGGCACCATAGATGCCACTGATTTGCTTGTCCTCTGAAGATATCCTAATAAAGCATCTACCTCCTGGGAACAACTGTCCTACTTGTGCTGTATTCATTAATCTTGTTCTGTTACCTCATCCTCTACCTCTCACTCAGGTGGAATAAAGAGACTTGGAAAGTTTGTGAAAAGCAGAAAACTACAGTTCATGCCTGGACACGAATGTGGCTCCCTGGGAGCTAATTGTGATAGCAGTGAGCACATATTGACTTTTTAAGTTTCCAAGGGCTTTACACGAGAAGCAGCTTCTAATTCTCACAATGACTCACTGAGGTGGGTGCTATATACACACATTTTACAGCAGAGAACTGAGGTTAGGTAACTTGCTCCAAGTTAGCCAGTGGGCACATGAAGACTGCACATCTGATTCCAGGGCTGGCGCTCCTCACTGCTCCTCTGGGCCCCTCCTAAGGCTTTCTAAGCCTCACTGCTGCGGTGCCACCTCCTGTCCACTAGGTCCAGGAAGCTGTGTGCAAAGATTGAAATGGCGACTCTTAGGGGCTTTAGAATCAGGCCAGATGGGTCTTCTGTTTTGACATAGGGGGGGTCATTGAGTCACTGCTTTGCTTGCTGGGTGACGAAACTTTTCCCAAATGGAGATTTCTGGAAGACTGGGGACCACCCTGTCCAGGCCTCATTGGCACACCCAGGTGTGAGGAGAAGCCATGGGTTTCTGGGAGTCTCTGGGGTGTGACACGCATGCTCAGACATGGAGGCCACATTCTCTAGGGCTGAGGCTGTGGCAGTCTTGGTGGGGGGTGTCGTCCTAAATGGGCCAGAACCTGGCCCCATGGCTGTAGAGTTTACCTGCTCACCCCAGGTCAGAGGAGATGGGAGACCAGCACTCTCTGCATGCTGGCTGCTGCATCCAGAAGGGAAGAGATACCAGTAGTAACCACGGCTACCCTTGTTCCAGGCACAAGGAGAGACACTTTTCATCTTAACTCGTTCAATCCTCACAATAATCTTAAGATAGAGACATTGTCCTCATTTTTTATATGTAGGGTTCAGAGAGTTCCAGTGACTTGCTGAAGTCACACAGCTAGTGAATGCCCAAGGCCTCCAGATGGTGAGCGAGGAAGATGAGACTTGAGCCAGGAATTGTGTCCCACATCATGCCCTCACATTCACAGTCATGCTCTATGTCATGCCCTCACATTCACAGTCATGCTCCACTGCCTTACAAGTCATCACCACCCAGGGTGGAACACACTTGGCCTCTGTGGGCACACCCGGCTTTTAGAGAATCCCAGCGTGGCTTCTTGGTTGCTGCACCTGCAGTGACCCAGTGACTGTGGAGCTCTGTTGTGGCATCCACCCAGCAGCCAGCTGTCCAAGGTGTCAGCTGAGAGGTGAGGTCGGAAATGCTCCCTTGAGTCATACTGGATGTTTAAAGTTGAGGCCAAATGGCCCCCTGCCAGGGAACCTCTTACTTCCATCTCTGAGATTCTGTGATTTCCAGTGGGAGGTGACTTGTGGAAGCTATTTACTAACAGGTGATGTCACCTGTGGACCTGCCTCCCCCACACCAGTGATATGAGCTGGAGCAACTAGGCCTGGGATGTGCTGGATAGTGAGGCAAGAAGGAAGGGCTGCCTGACTCAGAATAGACAGATTTGAAAGCCAATCTGAGGGTGAGGGCCAGCCCTGGGGCAGGAAGCTGTGGGCTGAGTTTGGGGAAGGAAAGATGTTAACTCGATGAGAGATATGCAAACCACACAGTTGTACATGTATATGCAAATCCACACAGTTGTACATGTATATGCAAATCCACACAGGAGTGCCTGCCCCTATACAGAGGCACATTGGTATCTGCCAGTGGCTGGTGGTAAATGCCACCAGGCCCACATATATTGCTGAGACCCAATAGGCTGCCACAGGTGAACTTTGAAGACAGACATCAGGGCATTTTAAGAATAGTTTTATTTAGAAGTCTAGAAAACTACTTTAGATGGTCTAGAGCCCTCTGCTCACAGCCTTCTGGGCTTTTCTGTTTTTCAGCAGTAGGTAATGCCCTATATGTGGCCCAGACATTTCCCCTAGCGTAGTGGTGGTCACATGCCAGCAAGCTAGGTTGGTGGGGAATTTGGCAACATGCAATCTTGCTCAAAGGTCATCACCCAGTAGGCTGTGACAGACATGATCAGGTTTCTTATTATCTTTGGAATAAATGGACATTATAATTGAACATATTTTATTCACATTGGCTCAACTTTCATGTTAAATTATGTTTATTAGAATAATAATAATCACTGATATTTATGTAGCACTTAGCTGTTTATGAGGTCTTTCCACATATTTTATCTCTTTCATAATGCTGTTAAGATAAATATTATCATCTCTGTTTAACATATCAGGAGAGGCTGCTAGGATTTAAATAACACACCTGAGGCTATCCAGCTGAGGCAGGATAGTCTCTGTCAGGATAAGGCCTTTAATGCCTTCTGAGAGAGCCAGGAGCCACCTCTTCTTCATATGCATGGAGATAATTGAATAACATCACCTAGGTAATTACTCAGGGACAGTGCTGTGTTCATCATGGCATCCCTCACTCCCAACATCAGGCCAGAGATGCATTAGGGATCAATAAACTAATGTGTTTTTTTTTTTTTTTGAGATGGAGCCTCAAGCTATCCCCCTGGGTAGAGTGCCATGGCATCACAGCTCATAGCTACCTCCAACTCCTGGGCTCAAGCGAGTCTCCTGCCTCCGCCTCCCAAGTAGCGGGACCACAGGCGCCCGCCACAACGCCTGGCCATTTTTTGGCTGCAGCCATCATTGTTGTTTGGTGGGCCCAGGCTGGGGATTCGAACCCACCACCTTAGGTGTAGGTGGCTGGCGCCTTAGCAGATTGAGCTACAGGTGCCGAGCCAACTAATGTGTGTTTATTAGTGCATCATGTGCATTGCCCTAAAGAATTCTAGGGAAATGTACAAAAGCATTTCTTCACCTCAACGAGTTTTTAGTTTGATTCAGGAAATGTGGTAAATAATCATACGAGATATGGATGATAAGTCAGATTCCCAAACACAAGACCACAGCAGAACATAGCATAGGCGATTGCTATAGAGATTCAACTGAATTTAGACGAGGAATTGTTATAGGACTTCATGTGAGGGCAAGTTACTTGGATTATTCACAAGACTTCATGGGAAGAATCCGGGCTGGGTCTGAAGGATGGAAATACATCAGAGAGGCAGAGATTCATTCACTTACGTGTTTGTTCAGCTCTATCAGATGCTGTTTATGGTGCTAGGACAGAATTAGGACCTAGACCAAGACCCTGCAGGTGTGGACCTCACTTTTTAGGGCAAAGACAAGAAAGTGAACAAGAAGTTTAGATTATTTCACACAGTGAAAAGTGTTGTGATGAACATAGAGAAGGTGGGGAGCATGAACACTAACTAGAGGTATGTGTGGATGTTAGATGGGGCCAGGGAAGGCCACTGTGAAGAGGGGCTACTTGAGCAGAAGGTGTGAGAGCCATTGCACAGAGCAGGAGAGCACTTGGTTAGGGGGTCCCTGTCCTTGGTAGCCTGGGTGCTTCACTATGTCAGCCACACTAGAGATTTTCACTACTTGGAATGTACTTGGAATCCCAGCTGCTTGGCACACAGGTTTACTAGGGAGATACTTGGTATTATTTCATTTGAGGCTCATATCTCTCCCACCAGGTGAATTTCCCCCACATTTGTTTAAATTTCATATTAATGTGAAGGTATAAATAAGTAGGTTACAATGTTTGCATTTGTTAGGTAAAATCTCTGTTGTACTTGTGTCCAGGAGGTATTCCATACACCCCCACAGTGTGCCCAGTAGGTGGGAGCAGACTAGTCCCCCCTCCCTCCTCCCCTCTCTCATTTCCTCTCCCCTTAACTTGAATTGAATTGATTTTTTTCCTCTTATGTGAACATGTATTAGATCATCTATTGGCTTCATACTAGTATTGAGTACATTTTATACTTGCTTTTCCATTCGTGTGGTACTTTACTAAGGAGATTGTTCTCAAACTCCATCAGGTTAATATAAAAGATGTAATGTCTCCTCTTTCTATGGCTTAATAGTGTTCCATGGTATACATTTACCTCAGCTTGGTAATCCATTCCTGGGTTGATGGGCACTTAGGCTGTTTCCACATTGGCAATTGTAAATTGAGCTATTATAAATAGTCTAGTGGAAATGTTCTTCTTATAAAATGATTTTTTTTTCTTCTGGGTAATGGGATTGTGGGATCAAATGGAAGGTCTATTTTGAGTTCTTCAAAGATTCTCCATACTTGTTTCCAAAGAGGCCGTATTAGTTTGCAGTCCCACCAACAGTGTAAAAGTGTTCCCTTCTCTCCAGATCTATGCCATCCCCCATATTTTGTTAATAAAAATACTGAAACACGGAACTTTATGGCTTATAAGGGTTTGAACTGGGTGTGTCTAACTCCGAAATCCATGCTCACAACACTGGGAAGGAGGAGGGCAGCCTCAAGTTTGGACAGAGGGAGGAGAACGGGGATTTGGGTGAGGGGGTAGAAAGATCCCAAGGACAGACACATCCTCAGAGAAGGAGAGAGGAGAGTGGAGGCCAGTTTACTGATGATTGTTGAGTGCCATGCCAAGGAGGTTAAACCATGTCAAATCAGTCAGGAGTGGGGACAGAAAAAGGCTTTGAAAGAAGTACTTAGAAAAACAGACATTGCTTTATGTAACATCCACAGTACTCTCTGACTTGAGACTAGTTAGGCAGAAGCAGCTAGAATGCTCTAGAAGAAGAGGTGAGTGCAGAGAGTACCATTGTGAGCAGGTACAGGCGCTCAGGTATGAAGTAGAGATCTGAATCTGGCATGTGGCAGTGGCCAAGAAAAGGAAAAGACAGATATGAAAAGCATTTGTCTGGAAGGAAGAAGAATGGATAGAAATGAAAGATATATGGAGGTTGAGGAAGAAGAATCATCTGGGGTGTCTCTGAGGCTTTGTGCATGATGACAGGGAAATGATGAAAGCACAGACAAAGTGGGGAATTCAGGAGAAAGAACTGGTGTGGAGAGGAAGAAGGTAAGTTTGATCCAAGATGTGTTGGGTTTGAGGCACTGCCAGGAGCTGACCATGAGGTGGTGCAGTGGGGCTGGAACTCCTGGAGTGAGATCAACGCAATTGAGATGAATGGTACTAAACCATAGAGAGGCAGGAGTTGAATGCTTGAATTGAACATGGTCTCACGTCTGCAATGAAGGTTATAAGAAAACAAACCTGTTCTGTCTTGTTCATTGAGGTACCCTCGGTGTAAAACACAGAGCTGAAAAAATGAAGACACTCAGTGGATGTGTGTTGGATGAATGGATAAATGAAAGAAAGGGCAAGAGTGGAAACTGAGCAGTAAGGAGCGCAAATATGATGAGGTCAGGGAATGACTCAAAGATTGGCCCAGACAATATGTGTGTCAACTCTTAGGTTCTAGAAATCCAGGCAGAAGAGAAGCAGGGCAGTAGGACATCCTCCAGCCCTGAACTTCCTTCCCAGTGCATGGTCCACCTTTGGCATTTTGAAATCCTTGAACAATTATAGTACAAATTTCTATCTGGAAGGCTGGCAATTTTATCTCAACTAGGTGGCACAGGTGAAAAGAAAAACTGGGAATCACAGTGAGTCAGGAAGAGATCTTCTCTTCTGCGGATGACATGGTGGCAAATCAGAATAATTTGGTGCTGAAAATCCTGTGTGTCAGCTTGCCTCAGGATGAGTGACAGTTGACCCTAGGAAAGCAAATATATCCTTTTCTCTTGCAGCAGGACAAGAGTGAAGGCTTCTAATCCATCACATTTAATTTTACAGGGTGGACATAAAGTTCATGTGCAATTTAAAATAGACTATTTTAAACACTTGTATGTCTCATTCTTAAGAATTTATCAGTTCTTTTTTTATTAAGTTATTTTTACATAGATTGTGAATACATTTATGCCATTATGGGATTCAATGTATTGATAATTTATACAAATTGGAGTGCTTACATCCTATTAATTAACATAGCCTTCACCTCATTTACCCAATTACAGTGCTAAGACATTTGTGTGCTACACCTGATAGATCCAACTTGTACTTGCAATATGCTCCATAGGTGTGGTCCCTCTATTGACCCTCCCTCTAATGAACCACTCCCCCACCCATCTTCTCCCCTTCCCTCCTTCATCCTAGGCTAGAGATGTGATTCATCTTTCCTATGAAAGTGTGAGTGATTATAAATTGGTATCACAGTGGTACTGAGTACATTGGATATTTTTTTCTATTCCTGAGATTCTTTACTAAGAAGAATATTTTCCAGCTCCATCCATGTAAAGTCTCCATTTTTTTAATGATGCATAGTGTTCCATGGTATACATATACCATAATTTATTAATCCATTCATGGGTTGATGGGCACTTGGGCTTCTTCCATGACTTGGCAATTATGAATTGAGCTGTAATGAATAATCTGGTGCAAATATCTTTATTGCCAAATGATTTTTGGTCTTTTGGATATACACCTAGTAGAGGAATTGCAGGAACAAATGGCAGGTCTACATTTAGATCCCTGAGTATTCTCCAGATTTTTTTCCCAAAAGGAACGTACTAGCTTGCATTCCTACCAGCAGTGCAGAAGTGCTCCCACATCCATGCCAACATCTGTAGTTTTGGGATTTTGTGATATGGGCTACTCTTATTGGAGTTAGATGATATGTTAGAGTGGTTTTAGTTTGCATTTCTCTGATGATAAATGATGATAAGCATTTTTTCATGTGTCTGTAGACCATGATCCTGTCTTCTTCAGAGAAGCTTCTCTTCACATCTCTTGCCCACAATGAAATGGGATCACTTGTTATTTTCTTATTAATAAGTTTGAGTTCTCTGTGAATCAGGCGTCTTCAAACTATGACCCACAGGCCACATGCAGCCTGCCTACGATAGTTATCCAGCCTGCCAGATGTTTTTGCTGCAGCTGCCTGTCCTGCTTAGTAGTCAACTCATCCCAGGGCCTGCATTCCAGCCCTCCAATGATCTGAGGGACAGTGAACCGGCCCCCTATTTAAAAAGTTTGAGGACCCCTGCTGTGGATACTGGTTATTAGACCTTTGTCGGAAATAAAACTTGGAAAAATCCTCTCCCATTCTGAGTTCTGTCTATTTGCTTTACTTAGTGTATCCTCAGCAGTGCAGAAGCTTTTTAATTTGATCAGATCCCAGTAATGTATTTTTGAGGTTGCTTCAGTTGCCCAGGATGTCCTCCTCATAAAGTATTCTCCCAGGCCAATTTTTAAAAGTGTTTCCCCTGCGCTCTCTCCAAGAATTTTTATAGTTTCATATCTTAAGTTTAAGTTGTTTAACCAGTGAGAATCAATTTTTGTTAGAGGACAAAGGTGTGGGTCCAGTTTTAGTCTTCTACAGGTCACCAGCCAATTCACCCAGCACCATTTGTTAAATAGGGAATTTCCCCCCAGTTTATATTTTTGATAGGTTTATCAAAGATCAAATGATGATAAGGTTCACCTCTTGGTCTTCAATTCTGTTCCATATACTTACCTCTCTGTTTTTGTGCCAGTTCCATGCTGTTTTGATCACTATTGACTTATAGTATAGTCCGAAGCCTATAGTGTGTGATTTCTCCCGATTTATTTTTATTTCTGAGTAATGTCTTGGCTATTCAAGGTTTTTTTCTGTTTCCATATAAAATGAAGTACTAATTTTTCCAGGTCTTTTAAGTATGACAGAGGTGCTTTAATAGGGATCACATTAAATCTGTAGATTGTTTTAGATAGTATAGACATTTTAACAATGTTGATTCTTCCCAGCCATTAGCATGGTATATTTTTCCATTTATTAACATCTTCAGCTATTTCTTTTCTCAGAGTTTCTTAGTTCTCTTTATAGAGATCTTTCACACCCTTAGTTAGATATACTTCATCTTCTTTGGCACTATTGTAAAGGGAATAGAGTCCTGGATTGTTTTTTCCCCTTGACTATTGTTGGTATATATGAAGGCTACAAATTTGTGAATGTTAATTTTGTATCCTGAGACGTTGCTGTATTCCTTGATCACTTCTAGGAGTTTTGTAGTTGAGTCCCTGGGGTTTTACAGATATACAATAATATCATCTGAGAAGAGTGACAGTTTGATATCCTCTGGTCCTATTTGGATCCCATTGATTGCCTTCTCTTGCCTAATCGCAATGGCTAAGACTTCCATTACAATGTTGAAAAGCTGTGGAGACAATGGGCATCCTTGCCTGGTTCCTGATCTGAGTGGAAATAATTGTAATTTTACTCCATTCAATACAATATTGGCTGTGAGTTTGCTGTAGATGGCCTCTATCAGTTTAAGAGATGTTCTTTCTATACCTATTTTCTTAAGCGTTCTGATCAAGAAAGGATGCTGGATAGTATCAAAAGCTTTTTCTGCATCAATTGAGAGAATCGTATGGTCTTTGTGTTTTAATTTGTTTATGTGTTTAATTTGTTCATATTATATTTATGGATTTATGTACACTGAACCATCCTTGGAACCCTGGGATGAAACCCAGCTGGTCATGATGTATAATTTGTTTGATGTGTTGTTGGATTCTGTTTGCTAGGATCTTATTGAATATTTTTGCATCAATATTCATTAGAGATATTGGTCTATAATTTTCTTTTTTGTTCAGTCTTTTCCTAGTTTGGGAATCAGGGTGATATTTGCTTCATAGAATGTGTTGGGAAGTATTCCTTCTTTTTCTATGTTTTGGAAAAAGTTAAGTAATATAGGTACTAGTTCCTCTTTAAAGGTTTGGTTGAATTCTGATGTGAAGCCATCTGGTCCTGGACTTTTCTTTTTGGGGAGATTTCTTATAGTTGATGCTATTTCAGGACTTGTTATAGGCTTGTTCAACATTTCCACTTCTTTCTGGCTAAGTCTAGGCAGGTGGCATGTTTCCAAGTACTGATCTATTTCCTTCAGATTTTCATACTTTTGAGAATAGAGTTTTATGTAATATTCATTAAGGCTTTGTTGAATTTCTGAGGAGTCTGTTGTTATTTGGCTTTTATCATTTCTGATTGATGAAATTAGGGATTTTATTGTTTTTTCTTTTTTTTTTATTAAATGATAGCTGTGTACATTAATGAAATTATGGGGTACAGTGTGGTGTTTTCATATACAATTTGAAATATTTTCATCAAACTGGTTAATATAACCTTTATGTCATTTTCTTAGTTATTGTGTTAAGATGATTATAGTCTACTCTTAGAAAGATTCACTTGTACCCTTGTAAGATAAACCATAGAAGTGATCCCTCTAATCACCTTCCCTCCACCCATTCTCACTCCCATTGTCCTTCCCCCTCCCCATATTCTTAGCCTATAATTAGGTTATAGCTTTCATATGAAAGCCATAAATTAGTTTCATAATAGACCTGTGTACATTGGATACTTTTTCTTCCATTCTTGTGATACTTTGCTAAGAAGAACATTTCCCAGCTCCACCCATGTAAACATGAAGGACATAAAGTCTCCATCTTTCTTTATGGCTATGTAGTATTCCATGGTGTACATATACCACAGTACATTGATGCATTCATGGATCAGTGGGCACTTGGGCTTCTTCTATGACCTGGCAATTATAAATTGGGCTGCAATAAGCATTCTGATACAAATATTTTTGTTGTAATGTGGTTTTTGGTCTTCTAGATGTATACCTAATAAAGGAATTGCAGGATCAAATGGCAAGTCTATTTTTAGTTGTCTAAGTGTTCTCCAGACGTCTTTCCAAAAGACGTATTCCAAAAGACGTCTTTCCAAAAGACGTATTAGTTTGTATTCCCACCAGCAATGTAAAAGTTTTCCCTTTTCTCTGCGTCCATGCTAGCATCTCTAGTTTGGGGATTTTGTGATATGGGCTAATCTTATTGGAGTTAGGTGATATCTCAAAGTAGTTTTGATTTGCATTTCTCTGATGATTAAGGATGGTAAGCATTTTTTTTCATATATCTGTAGGCCATGTGCCTATCTTCTTTAGAGAAATTTCTCTTCAAGTCCCTTTCCTACCCTGAGATGGGATCACTTGTTCTCTTCTTGCTAATATGTTTCAGTTCTCTATGGATTCTGGTTATTAAACCTTTGTCAGAGACATAACCTGTAAATATCTTCTCCCATTCTGAGGGATGTCTACTTGCTTCACTTACTGTGTTCTTGGCTGTGCAGAAGCTCTTTAGTTTGATCAGGTCCCAATAGTGTATTTTTGATGTTGCTTCAATTGCCCGGGGGATCCTCCTTATAAAATTTTCGCCCAGGCTGATTTCTTCAAGTGTTCTCCTTGTATTTTTTTCTAGTATTTTTATAGTTTCATGTCTTAAGTTTAAATCTTTAATCCAGTGAGAGTCTATCTTAGTTAATAGTGAAAAGTGTGGGTCCAGTTTCAATCTTCTACAGGTTGCCGGCCAGTTCGCCCAGCACCATTTGGTAAATAGAGAATCTTTTCCCCACTAAATGTTTTTAATTGGCTTTTCAAAGATCAGGTAATGGTAAGTAGCTGGATTCATCTCTTGGCTCTCTATTCTGTTCCATATATCTACCTCTCTATTTTTGTGCCAGTACCATGCAGTTTTAATCACTATGGATTTATAGTATAATCTGAGGTCTGGTAGCATGATTCCCCCCCTGCTTTGATTTATTTCTGAGTAGAAATTAAGGATTTTAATCTTCTGCTTCTGGTAGGTTAGTCAAAAGTTTATCTATTTTATTGACCTTTTCAAAAAACCCACTTTTTGACTGATTGATGTGTTGTATGATTCTTTTGTTTTTAATTTAATTTAGTTCTGCTCTAATTTTAGTTATTTCTGTTCTTCTGTTGGGTCTAGGGTTGGAATGTTCTTTCTTTTCCAGTTTCTAGAGATATCCCATTAAGTTGTTGACTTCCTCTCTTTCTGTGCCTTTGAGGAAGGCTTGCAGTGCTATCAATTTCCCTCTTGGGACTGCCTTTGTGATATCCCAGAGGATAATTCATGTCTTCATTTTTGTTTTGTTCCAAAAATTTGGTAATTTCCTTCTTAATCTCATCTATGACCCAGCTATCATTCAGCATGAGGTTATTTAGTTTCCATGTTTTTGTATAAAAATGCAGATTTCTCTTGTTACTGAGTTCAACTTTAATTCCATGACGGTCTGAGAAAATACAAGGAATGATTTCTATTCTTTGCTGAGGTTAGACTTGTGACCTAAGATGTGATCAATTTTGGAGGATGATCCATGGGATGATGGGAAGAATGTGTATTCAGTTTTGCTAGGATGAAATGTTCTGCAGATGTCTGTTAAATGCAATTGTTGAATGGTTACGTTTAAGTCTAAAATTTCTTTGCTTAGTTTCTTATGGGAGTATCTATCCAACACTGCCAAAGGGGTGTTAAAATCTCTGACAATTATGGTGCTGGAGGAAACAACATTGCTCATGTCTTTTAGAGTCTCTCTTATAAATTGAGGCACATTCTGGTTGGATGCATAAATATTAATAATTGAAATCTCATGTTGAGTGTTACCTTTAACAAATATGAAGTGACCATCCTTATTTGTCCTTACTTTTGTTGGTTTAAAGCCTATTTTATCTGCAAATAAAATTGCAACACCTGCTTTTTCCTGGTTTCCATTTCCCTGAATTATAGATGACCATTTCTTCACCCCGAGTCTGTTTTTATCTTTTAAGATAAGGTTCTTGAATGCAACAGATGTCTGGCCTGAGTTTTTGTATCCAGTCAGACAGCCTGTGCCTCTTTAGAGGGCAATTTTAGCTATTCACATTAATTGAGAGTATTGATAAGTCTGGTAGTATTTTGGGTATCGAGTTTTTTGAAAGTCCAGGGGACATTTTTAATCTTTTCACCACTGGGATGTTGGAATTTGATCAAAAGCTTCTGAGTGAGTTTACTATTATGGTGGGAGATTGTGCTGTTCATTATGGAGGATAGGTCTGAGTGAGAATATCCTGGAGATCTGGTTTAGTTATGGCAAATTTCTTCAGCATATGCGTGTCATTAAAGTATTTAATCTCTCCATCATAAATGAAACTCAGTTTAGCTGGAGACAGGATCCTAGGTTGAAAGTTATTTTCTTTAAGGAGATTAAAGGTTGATGACCACCCTCTTCTAGCTTGAAAGATTTCAGAAGATAGATCTGCAGTCATTCTAATGTCCTTCCCCTTGTAGGTTATGGTTTTCTTACGTCTGGCTGCTTGTAGAATTTTCTCCTTCATTTAACTTTGGCCAAGCTCATTATAATTTGTCTATGAGATTTCTTATTTGGGTTAAGTCGTGCTGGTGTTCTGAAACTGTCTTCTATCTGAGTTTCAGAATCTCTTGGCATGTCTGGGAAATTGGGAAATTCTCTTTGATTATTTCATGAAGAAGAGCATCTGTATCCTTCGAAACAAACTCGTCATCTTCAGGTATTCCTGTAAGGCGAATATTAGATCTCTTCAAATTATCCCAGAGCTCTCTGAGAGAACCATCTGTTTTTGCTCTCCACTTCTTTTCCTCTTTGAGCATTTGGGAATGTTCAAAAGCTGTCTTCAATGTCAGAGATCCTTTCTTCTGCCTGCTCCATTCTGTTACTGAGGGAGTCTATTGTATTTCTCAGATCTTTGAGGGCTGCAACTTCTTGCCTCAATGTGTCAAAATCTTTGGTGATTTTGTCTTTGAATTCATTGAATTCTAGAGACATCTTCTGAATTACTCCTTGAAATTATAATTCCATCTTTACCTCCATTCTGTTGATCTTATTTGCTATGCAAATTTTGAACTCAGTTTATGACATCCTAGCCACTTGTTTATGAATGGGATCTTGTGTTGTGTCTGCCATATCATTCCTTGGGAGAGTTGATCTACTCTAATTATTCATGTTGCCAGAATTTTTCTGCTGATTCTGCCTCATGATTGTTTTTTGCCAGTTGGTTAGATGGGCAGATAAGGTGAAATTGGATTGGGAGTTCCTGGAGTTGTGGTTAACCAGCCCTTTGTCAAGGATCTGGGATTGGTGTCTGCAGCTTTTTCCCCTACAGCTTTTTGCACAGGACCCATACTGTATTATAGTCTGAGGCTGAGGAAAGCTGCTTTGTATGGTGGAATTAGGTGGCTCTGTCTTGTATTCAGCTGTTCCTTGGCCGATCCTAGTTGATCAGGGTTTTTGGTTTGATGTCTTAGCTGTGGAGAATTATAAGCAACTGAGACACTCCATCTGCCATGAACAACAATGGGAAGAGCAAAATCAACCCTTCCCATTACCACACAACCAGGGTACCACCTGAGAGGGTCCTTGGGTGATTGGTCCAAGTTATGAGTTCCAAACCAATTGATCCAGTCAGTGCGAACTCTCAAGTGGAATAGTTTGAAAGGTCTCCAGCAACTAGATGGCGGGGGTCTAATGGCTGCTCAAATTTAGCTTGCCCCATGCTCTGTGGAGTCAGAAATGCCTGTCCAGTAGCAGAGTTGGACCAAGAGGCTGCGTCTTTTTCTCCACTTTGCTCCTCTTTCATGCCCAGTTGCTGGTGACCCCATGGGGCTGAGGTACTGCTCCATCCAATAAGTGGATGTGCTGGGGCATTGCACCTGTCAGAATCAAAGGAAGGTCAGTGCCCCCTTGGCCCTGCCACTAACCTCTGCCACCAGCCAACTGGGGGAGCTGAGGCCTTCCTGCTTTGGGTACTCAATAGCCACTGGGGAGTGTTCCACCTGTACTCATTCTAATCCTGAGGATAACAAGTCAGCAAATGCTATTCTCCCTCAGCCAACATGCCTTTGCCCCATCCATTCTGCAGCACTGGTATCCCTGTAGAGTGAGTTCTGTTTTCCTCTGGCAGTCCTCAGAGTTGGGGAGGTGTCTCTCCAAGATTAGACCCCAGCAGGATCGCTCTATTGTTGCTGAATTTTTGTGGGAAGTGACCCTGCGCAGTTCCCAGGGGACTGCCACAGCCAGGGAGTTGGCTGTAGGAGCAGCTCCAGGAGTGCAGGTCACATGGATCCAGCAGTAGGTCGGGGGATGCTGAATACAGTTCTGGCAGTGCAGGGCAGACTTCGGCAAGGACAGTGCTTGGTCCATGAGTCTGGCAGAGCAGAGCTTGGGGCAGGTGGTTCTAGCAGGGTGGACCTGCATTTCTGGCAGGGAAGCACGCAGGGTGCTTCCCCTGGTGGTGGGGGGCACTGCTCATGAGCCTCTTCCACAGTCTCTGCAGGGGTTAGGTTTCTGGATCATCAGGCAAGGTGGGAAGGGTGGACTGGAAGTTCAGAATGGCAGGGAAAATGTTAGTTCAATTTTCCTGCCTAGCAAGAGAGTGGTCAGGATCACAACAGGGTACCTCTGGAGAAGTAGTCCCTGTTTCCTATAGCTCTCAACTGTGGGGTGAGACAAGAGGTCCTCAGTTCACTGCTCACCTTTAGAAAACCTACAGGAGCAAACAAAGAGAAAAAACAAAGAAAAACACAGTTTGCTTGGGGGAGGGGATGGACACTTTTCCTTTGGGATGAATTTTGTACCTGAAGTTTGCTTTCTTGCAGCTTGCCTTGGCAGAGGTTTGAATCAATTTTTACACATAAATTGTATGTGACTCATGACCTGCAGTTGTGACCTGCAGTTATTTCTTCTCTCTCAGCTTAGCTCCCAGTCTTCAACTTAATTGGGTACTTTCTGGACATTATCCTCCCTCTCAACCAGGAGCTTCTGTTGAAGGCTGGCTCCAGTCAGCCATCTTGCCCATTCCCCAAATTTATTAGTTCTATTGCCCATAATGTGGCTATATTAGCTCTGCATGATTGGAAACTTAGTTTGGAGTGTGGAAAGGCCATTTTCCTGCCCATATGAAATGTGATTACATTTACCTCAAAGCCAAGAATTAACCATCTACTCATGTGATTCTTGTTCATGCATCACTGAAATCTTTCATTCATTAACAATGTATCTAGTACTTACTATACTTACTGTACTTACTATAAGCACTTTATGACACAGACAAGTAACAGTGAGAGTGAGAGAGCTGAATATCATAATACTGTGTAGTGTGATAAATTCCTGCTATTAGCAGCACAGGAAGGTGACAGGTCAGCCAGCAGAGGGACTGGAAAAAGGTATCATTTGAGTTTTGTCCTGAAGGATGGATAGGAACTGGTTAGGTTAAGAACACAGGAAAAATACTGAAGTTAAAATAAATATAGTAAGATAGTAAGCACAAAGCTGGAGCGGTGGACGTGTATTTTATAGCAGACACTTTTGCCTGGAGGCAGCCCAAGAAAGCTGGAGCAGGTGGGGTTACACAGCTGGTCAGAGCACAGATATAGCAGACCTTGTAAAATTCTTTAAAGCTCCTGGAATGCTTTTAAAGGCACTGTGGACTATAGCTTTGGGGGGGGGGTAATTAGTTCTCTCTCCTATGTTTTTAGTTATATCAAAGTTACCCTAAGTAGCTTCATCTCTAGCACTGTGCTCACCTATCTTATTTTCTTAGTGCTTTTTCAAAATTTCAGAGTGCCCTTCATAGTTTTATCTTTTACTTAAATCTTCCTTAACCCCAGTGAATACTGTTTGGCCCACCAACCATCCTGTCATCATCTCTCTCCAACAGCCACGTCATCTCTCAAGCCCTTTTTCCCATGGTCTTTCTTCAGTCTCCAGGCTCCTAAAACTCTGGGGAGCACTGCCAGCTGTTGGTCAGCTCCCACCCTTCCATTCTGCATGCTGCACTGCCTGTCCCCTCTCTCTGTAGTCTTTCTCCTAGTTACACTTCTACATCTCTGAATTAGACCTAAGGTTTAGCCCACAGTTACAAAGACATGTCATTCATTCCTCCTCTCACTCCTCACACTTTTACTGAGGGTCCACTATGTCATAGGCTCTTGTTTAGGAAAGGTGCTTTGGGGAAATTTCTTTATGTGAATATCTCCAAATTTCTACCTCTAATAATGGTATTTCCTGCACATTATAGGTTAGAAACCTGATTTTCATGGGATAGTTTCATTTGGATAGCTCAGACACATCTCACATGAAATGCAGCTACCTCTCAAACTGATCTGTTTTATATTTCTCTACTTCAGGGAAGACACCGTCACCATCTACACTGAAAGCTACAGTGAACTCTTAGACTTTTTCTGTTAATTTTGAATTTAGCCAGTTATCCAAGCTGTATTTCCTTTTCCTTCCCAGTAGTTCTCCCTTCATCCTTTTCTCCCTTACATCTACTACATTTTTTATTCCTTCGCCAGAAAACTGGTAGAGAATGTAGAGGTGAAAAGTTAGGCACCCGTTATGTGGTGTCACAGGAGGCTTGAGTTGGAAATCTTCATCCATGCCTACATGTAGTGGGCACGCGTCCATTGTGCTGCATAGATTGCTCCTCTACACCATGTGTGTGTGGCAGCTCTGTACACTTTCCAAGGACGTCTCTGGAACAGCCTAACACCTTAGAAATACTTCAACACATTGACTGCCACACTAGAAAAAAAATATTTTTTTCCTTGGGGCCATGGTATTTTATTATGAAAACAGAATAAAAACTTCAAAAACAAAATGATCCTTTCTAATTTAATGAAAATTTTGTTATATTTTGTTGTTTTCTGTGTGTGAGTTATATGTAACTCATGTGGCACTAGAATCGATTTTTACACATGAATTATATGTGATTCATGACCTGGGTATTGAATATTTTCTGAAAATTGTACCTTTTGTCATACTGCAGCATGTCTGGCGTAGAGATGAGTGAGCCTGGATGATGACCCCTGAATCATACCCTGAGTATGTGCAGCTATGTCCCATCCCTCCATACTATAATATCCATGTCATTCAAAGGGCCACAAGGCAAACATTTAAAGTAAAATGCAGAATGGGACGTTATAGTAATTGGAGAATGGTGCACTTGGGTGGGTGGCTGGAGCAGGGCCACAGGAGGTCAGGGAGGTGTGCTGATTGAGAGCTAGAAAAATGAGCAATTCCATGAGGTTCACAGCTCCATGAGGCCTGGGCTCAAAACTAGTGTGAGTTAACAACTCACACGGCAGTTCATGGTTGAGTCTGATTATCCTGTTTTTGTGTTACATCTTATTGTTATCTTACACTATAGCTTTAGCCTAACACTTTCAAATTAGCTACCATTCCCTTTGTTACAGCCACTGTTCAACTGAACAGACATTTCCTGCAGGGTGCCGCTGGTCAGGACCTGGCAAGGCCAGAGTTGCCCACTGCTGACATCTGGAGATTGTTTATTCACTTCCAAGGTCGGCTGTCAGAGACAAGTTGGGGAACTGTACTCCATGGTACCAGTCAGCAACCCAGGGCCCTCTGTGCACCCAGTGAAGTGTTGACTAACTGTAAATTTAGAATAAAAATGCTTTGAAGATATCACCACTTTAAGATAGGAAGATGTGTAACATTATAACCTGGGAGGAGGAATCTGTTTAATGTGTACTATGATGAGTAATAACATTGCTGATGTTTACCTTTACTGTGAGAATAAAAAGTAACAGTGGGAAACAGGGGACAGAGCAGGTCTTTGGGCAGACATCTTACTGCCGCAGCTCTCTGGAATCACTGGTTTTTCTAAAAATAAAAGTGAAACTGTTGATTTCTCATCCACTTCTTAGTTGATTGGCTTGGGTGACAGGTGGATGGACTCCTTGGTCTGACAACACCTTTACTATTTTATACTGTTAATGCTTGTTTATTTTCATCTATTTTTTTACCCCTCACTCATCCCCTTCTCATTACCTACTTTGGATCACACTATCCTTATGGATTCAGTTCCCATCTTCCTGAAGTAAATACTTTGCTAATTCTTTAGCCACTATCTGTTAGATAATCTTCATCTGATAATATTTTAATTTGGCCCTTACCTTTAAATGACATTTTAAAATGGGTACAGAATTCCAGGTTAACAAATATTAACTTGGATCACTTTGGAGATATTATTACACTACTTTTTGACACTAATGGCTCAAAAGGGTGAATCATTCTAATGCTCGTTTTTTTATTGTTTGTTTTGGTAATCCATTTAGTAATCTTCTGGCACTTTTTACAATTCTCCTTAAGATTTATATTTGTGAGGATTAATGACTTGCAGTTATTCCTGAAAATTTAGAGCAATTATCTCTTCAAATACTACCACTCACTCATTCTTTCTGGAACTCTTATTAGAAGCATGTAGGACTTTTGACGTCCATAAATCACTGCATCCTAAGTCACTTCAATGTATCTTTCAATTCATGGATTCTCTTTTTAATATACTGTTTGTTGCCCTAACTATAAATCTATTCCAGTGTCTCTGTTCTATTATACAGTAATCCATTTGTGCTGCTACAAGGCCTGAGGCTCGGTAATTTATAAAGAAAAAAGGCTTTTTCATCTCACTATTCTGCAGATTCTAAAGAAACATTGTGCCAGCATCTGCTTATGGTGAGGGCTTAAAAGAGCTTCCAATCAAGGCAGAAGGTGAAGAAGGGGAGAGAAGAGGCAGAGAGAGAGAGGAGGCAGTGCAGGGCTTTTTTAAACAATCAGCTCTCATTTGAAACAATAAAGTGAAAACTCATTATGGAGGGGAGGGCACCAAGCCATTCATGAGGGATCAGCCCCTATGACCCACCAGACCTCACCTTCAATATGGGATCAAATTTTGCCATGATATCCTTTTACATTAATAAAATTTCTAATTTTTAGTTGGGCGCATGGCTACCCAGAATAAATATCCCAGGCTCCTTTGCAGCTAAGCATGGCTATGTGACTCAGTTCTGGGCAATATGCCACCTGTGGAAGTATCTCCAAGATACTTTTTCTTTCTTTTTTTTTTTTTATTGAATGGTAATGCACTTCGGGGGTACAGTGTGGTGTTTTCACACACAATCTGAGACACTTCCATCAAACTGGTTAACATAGCCTTCATGTAACTTTCTTAGTTATTGTGTTAAAACATTCATATTCTACTCATAGAAAGATTCACTTGTATCCTTGTAAGATGAACCACAGAAGTGAACCCTCGACCCCTCTCCCTCTACCCACTCCCCCCTCCCTTCCCCCTCCCCTTATCCTTACGTTGTTATTAGGTTATAGCTTTCATATAAAAAGGTTTAAATTAATTTCATAATAGGGGTGTGTACATTGGATACTTTTTCTTCCATTCCTCTGATACTTTGCTAAGAACATTTTCCAGCTGCATCCATGTGAACATGAAGGACGTAAAGTCTCCATCTTTCTTTATGGCTGCATAGTATTCCATGGTGTACATATATCACAGTTTGTTGATCCATTCGTGGATTGATGGGCACTTGGACTTCTTCCATGATCTGGCAATTATGAATTGGGCTGCAATAAACATTCTGATACAAATATCTTTGTTATAATGTGATTTTTGGTTGGCTGGGAATATACCTAATAAAGCAATTGCAGGGTCAAATGGCAGGTCTATTTTTAGTTCTCTAAGTGTTCTCCAGATGTGTTTCCAAAAGGAACATACTAGTTTACATTCCCACCAGCAGTGTAGGAGTGTTCCCTTTTCTCCACATCCACGCCAACATCTCTGGTTTTGGGCTTTAGTGATATGGGCTAATCTTACTGGAGTTAGGTGATATTTCAAAGTAGTTTTGATTTGCATTTCTCTGATGATTAAGGATGGTGAGCATTTTTTCATATATCTGTAGGCCATGTGCTGATCTTCTTTCTTTTTTATTTTTATTT